>PVLD010007588.1:0-90322 GCA_004027595.1 Dinomys branickii
TGGATGCAAGTAGAGAGCATACTTACAAGTGAAATAAATCAGATCCACATGTGTAAACACCATATTGTCTCCCTAGCATATGAACCTGAAAGAGTAAATAAAACTGAAAGGGAAAGAAACTGCTCAATAGGAAAGAATAGTTGGGATGAGGGAAAGGAAGGAAGGAAGGAAGGAAGGAAGGAAGGAAGGAAGGAAGGAAGGAAGGAAGGAAGGAAGGAAGGAAGGAAGGGAAAGAAAGAAAGAAAGAAAGAAAGAAAGAAAGAAAGAAAGAAAGAAAGAAAGAAAGAAAGAAAGAAAGAAAGAAAAGAAAGAAAGAAAGAAAAAGAAAGGAAATATACACACACAAGATAGCTAAGATAATTGTACTACTAATTTCTATTGGTACTGAAAGGAGGAACAGTTGATGTTGAATTGTTTGCTCTATCTTGCATACCTATATCTTATAATCTGAGCAACTATTTTCAAGATAACAATAAGTAATACAACAACCATTACAACAACCATGATTTCCTATCATCTTGTTTTGAAATTCTGTACTATTTTTATACTTTTTGTGATGCATTTGTCTTTGTTTTAGTTTTTTGTTCTTTTCTCTTTAAAATAAAAAAGGAAATAAATTGTATATAAAAGAGTAAAAATAGAAATTCTAGGGATTAAAAATAAAAAGTAAACATTTTAATTATGTTATTTTAGATGATTTAAATAAGAAAAGGCTAGAGCTTTTGCAATGAGCTCTATCCGAGTCCTTCTTATTATTTTTATTTTGTGGTAGAGTTTTATTGAGTTGCTAAGTTAGGCTTGAACTAGACAAACTGTCTTAGATTAACATCAAAGATAAAATTAATAGATTGGATTACATTCAAGATAAAAATAGTTTTATTTATTGAAAGATGCCATTAAGAAAATGACAAGGCAAGCCAGAGTAAGGGAAATCATATCTGACTAAGAAACACACACACACACACACACACACACACCTGACAAAAGTATTATTTCCAAAATATATGAAGAACTTACCAACAAGAAAACAAACACATATGGGCAAAGATATTCAGATGGTCAAATTCACATGAAATGATGCTTAACATCGTTAGTCAAAATAAAATATAAAACCATAAGATACAAAGGCTTTCTCACTAGAATAGCTAAAATTTAAGATTTTTTTAAAATTTACAATTGACAATATGAAGTGCTAGCAAAAATGTGCAGTAATTAGAACTCTCATGCTTTGCTGTGGGGAATGTTCAATGGTACACATGTTTTAGAGAACAGTTTTGCATCTTCTGAGAAGTTAAACATATACTTATTCTATAATTCAGCAGTTTTGCCTTGAGGTGTATGCAAGCTTTGGTATGCAAAAGCTTATGATGGTTTCATTTATAAAAGACAAATACCAGAAATGACCCAAATGTCCATCAACAAATGAAGAGATGAACTCTCCGTGGCGCTATCTACACAATATGCACTGCTGAACAATGAGAAAGGAAAAGCTCTCTCCAGCGACATGTACAGAAACAGATGAATGAATCTCAAGGACATGATTTTGTGTAAAAGAAACCAGACCCAAGGAAGTACAAACTTTATGATTTCATTTATATACAACTCTAAGAAAACGGACTGGGGCATAGCACACTGTAGAGCACTCACCTAGGATGCCCACAGCCTGTTCAGTGCCAGCAGCACAAATAAGGCAGGAGAAGGAGAAAGAGAAGAAGGGGAAAGAAAGACGGAGAATAAAGGAGGGGAGGGGGAGAGGGGAGGTGAGAAACTCTTAAAAAGACATTTAACCTATGGTATCAAAAGCAGATCAGTGATTGTCAGGGGAGATCAATTACAAAGGACAAAAAGTACCAGTTACATAATTTATGGGGCCCAGTGCAAAAAGGAAATGGGAGGCCTCTTGTTAAAAAATTATTAAGAATTTCAAAGCAGGGCAGCGGGTCATTAAAGTAAGCACAGGGGGCTGGGGATATAGCTCAGTGGAATAAGCGCTTGCCTAGCAAGCGCAGGGTCCTGAGTTCGATCCCCAGTACCGCAAAAAAAAAATAAATAAATAAGATAAAGTAAGCACAGGGCCCTTCTTGACGTGAGCCATTTTGTAAGGATACAAGTCACCCACCCTGGGCACAAGGTGAAATTTGTGGTGATACAAATGCTTGTATCTTGATTTTGGCAGTAGCTACGCTTGTGCGCTATTGTTGAAAATACAGGGAAATATTGTTAGGATGGCAGGACTCTTCCAGGCCAGTGAAGAAAATAAAACTCCAACCCACAATCTCCAGTGATTTGCAGTCTCCATTAATCTACTTAAAACAGCCCTGTGCCTTCAGATTTTTGCAATGCTGCCCTCCTAGAAACTCCCAGGACACCTCACAGTCATCCATCACTTATTTATCAAATATGTGTTTGCGGGCCTTATATAAGGAGCTGGAGACACGAAAAGACACTGCTTTTTTAAAAATACAGTTTCTGCTCTCAAAGAATGAATAGTTCACCTCTGAGTTGTCCAGTAGTAGTTAACTATAAGTGGCCATGTAAATTTAAAGCAATAATAATTGAATTAAACAAAATTCAATTGAAATTGAATTAAATGAAAGTTCTTATTCACACTGGCCACGCTGCAAATGCCCAATAGCCACGGTGGCAAGTGGCTACCCTGTAGGATCCCATCAGGTGTTTCTATCATGGCAGAAAGTTCTATGGACCGAGTTTAGTGTGAAGACGGCAAAGGAGGGGGAGACTCAACCAACACTTTAGTCAGTTCTACAGGTCTTATGGCTTTAAATACCCACCAAGATCTCAGTCTGTATTCCATCACCTACAAACCAGAAGCAATTGCCAGAGGGGCAAGAGGGATGCAGTGGTGTGTGGGTCCTTCCAGCCCATAAAAACCCAGCCAACCCTTGAAAAATCTGCCTTTTGTCCAGTGTGAGCTCAGCTGCCTTTCTGAGATAACAGACTTCTCAGGAGCGCTTCCTCAGTCTTTCTCTAGTCCGTTCTGGGTACCCAAGTGTGTTCTCACCCCAGGGGAGAACATCTGGAGAGCGGCCTTCTGCTTGTCCTCCCACCAGCTGTAGGGACACAGTCTGAGATCTGGAGAAGGGGCAGGTCAGTGGCTCCAAAAGACAACACTCACTTGCTGCCTACCTTCAGCTCAGAACTTGAAAACACTCTCTCTGTGACTTTTCTGATAAGAATAACTCATTTAATCTCTATCTGATGCATGAATCCCCTACTACTGGGTACCCACTGAGAAGCTGCTAGGGTCTGATTAAATACCTCCAGTGAGGAGGAGCTCTTTACCTCCCACTCCAGCTCATCCATCACCAGGTAGAATTCTCCTAATGGAGTCAGACAGAAGGTGCCCGTAAAGACTTCCCCCATTGGTCCCAGAGCCACATCCTCCCTGCCCACGCCACCTGCCCTGGCAGCATCCCTTCATGTGATCTACATGGGAGATCCTAGCATGTCCTCCTCCCGTATCTTTTATAACAGGAAGCGCTTATAAATGGATGATCGTGGTGGCTTTCTCAGAATAGAGGCCTTTATGAGTATTTTCCTTTATTTCCTTACCTTGCCTTTCTCACCTGGTTACTCTGAAGGGTGCAGCCCTCCTTTGCAGCCACCCACTTCTCTGACCTGAAGCTGTGTCCTGGTGCCTCCACATTTCCACAGCCCTGGCTGTACCGCTGCTCTGGTTCTTTGGGAGCTCGGCGCAGCTCAGTGAGAAAAACGTGGGAGGTGAGGTCAGTGCATGGTGTGGTCCACAGGGCTCTCCTCCTCATAGAGGCCGTCCTCCTCCCTGACCCTGGCAAGAAAGAAGCAGGCTGAAGACTGGGGACCCAACCTGAATGATATCAGACGAGTTCGTGTTCTCTAAAACCGAAGAATGAATTTTAGGAACAACGGAGGTTAAGAGCAGAATATATTTATTGAGAGAAAGAAAGCTTCTGTCCAAGAGAGGGACAGAAGGGGGGCCCGAGTGGGTTCCACCCGATTGTCTTTTCCAGGGACTTTTATAGAGAAAAACCATGAGGTGAGGCGGGTCCAAGGTAGGGGAGATGGACAAAACTATGGTCAGCCAATAAGATTACAGATATAATTGCCCAGGTAAAACTGAGTGGACTGGGATCAAATGGGGAAGCAAGTCACATAGCAAGCAGGCATGGATACAGATCAGGGGCTTTTCCTGTGGGGGTCGGGCTAGTGACTCTTCCTGGATTTTTAGAAGGTGGTTGTTACTTTTTTAGAATATCAATCCCTGATGTTTACACCTAGGGAAGTGAGTGGGTGCATTTGTATAGCACCCTTTGTCTTGAGGTCTGGCCCACAGGTCTGCTGGCTCCTCCAGGTCTGTTGGCTCCTTCAAGGGCCTGGCCCTGTCTGACTGCCTATAATATTTTTATCTAACTCAGCTGCCTATAACAGTGGGGTTAAAGAAGCAGAGTCAGAATCACACAAAACCACACCTGGGTTGCTGAAATGTGCTTTAGGAAGAGTGTCGGTAGCCTTGCAGTGGGCCTAGTTGAATGGATCTGATTTTTAGACTGCCATCAAAAATGTATTATTGGCACAGAGGGAACTATCTGTGCCCCCAACGGAGGGAATTATCATGTCACTCAGGAGGGCAGCTTTCCCCAGGGTTCTTCTTCTTCTTTGTTAATTTCCTAGTCAGGTGGGACCAGGCTGACTGTAGACACCTGACTCCCCTGCTCCCCACGTAGACACAGGAAACTTCCACCTCCCCTCAGAGCCCCTCACACTCTCATTCCTTCCCAGCCTGCCCCAAGCCTCCATTAGCAGCCCACTGGGCACCCACTGTCAGCTATGCCTAGAGGATGTGAGATCTGCGCACAAACCGCAGGGGCTGACGGTTCCAAACCTTAGAACGTCTTGGGTTTTTGAAGAGCAATGTAGAACATACTATTGTACCGTGTAGCACTGTAGTGTAATCTGGGCGATACGCAGCAGCCATGTCAACCCACATTTCTGCATCACAGATCCACACCACATGGAATGAAACTGACAAACAGCCTCTGGACACCCTGGCCCTCACCTGTAATCCCAGCACTGAGAGCGCTGGGAAGGAGGGAGCAGGAAATCTCAAGGGTCCCCAAATTTTTAAAAATAAACAAAAATAGCCTGGAGCTGTAACTCAGTGGTACAGTACCTCAGGGTCCAGTTCTCAACCCCTACAACAATGAAGATAAAGTTTTAGCTCAGTTCGAGTCAGATTAGGTTATGCTGCCAAGCGAATTTTTTAAAACCATTCTCAGATGTTTGATCTTTTAGAATCACAGACAGGGGACCATAAGTGTGCCTTGCATTCCTCTCTCATCTTTTCATTTCTCAAGTTATTTCCCAAACTAACCTGCCATAAAGAGGTTCCTTCCGCGTTTGTGGGCAAAATTTGAAAGGAAATTAATAAATAGTGATGAAATCCTTTTGCTTAACCCAAACTTAAATAAAAAACAAATCTTTGTTTCACCTGGACAAATACCTTTCACAGTGACCCAACACCTGCCGGTCTGTCATCTTCTCTATTCCCTAATTTGTCTTTGCAGAACCCAGCCATCTGCCACCTCTGTCCTCAGTCACCTTGCACCTGCACCGCCCAGATGGTCACCTTTTCTTCAAACACATCGTTCCCTCCTTTAATCTCCTCTGACATCCAGAGTCAGAGGGTGTTGATCACAGTTGGGGGAGGCTTTTCCTTGGAAGAAACGTGAGAGGAACCAATTGTCCCAGGGCCATTCACACATTCCTCTTCAAAGTAATCAGTGTGGGATTCACAAAATCTCTTGATGGATTGCAAAGAAAATTCTAGAGGCCCTTGCAGAGATACAATGCTTTGTGCTTTCAAGATGCACACAAGGCAAACACAGCTTTTCTTCTGCCCCATACTCTTTTTCACAAAAGCTTTTCTAAGGGCAAAGGACTCCCTCCTGCACCTGCCCATTAGCCGCGTTAGCAGGTGGGTATAACGTGCTCCAGTGGGTGGACTACATGCTCAGATTTCTGTTGTTTTTATACCCAGGAGTCAGCCATCTGGTTGGTCCTGCACTCTTCAGCCACCTTTACGGTTCCCATCCCCGTCTCCTAGCAGTATCTTATTTGTTTAAACTGACATACAACTGTGCGTATTGATGGGGCACTCTGCAGCACTTTGATACATGTTTACAATGTGATAGGATCAAGCCAGTAATTAGCACATCCAGCACGAGCCTGTCTTGGAGTACCTGAGGTGCATCCCTTCCTCCTGGTCAGCTGCCTCTCAGTTCCTGCCCCCACTGCATTCCAAGTCTTTTGCCTCTGGCCTCTGAGAATGGCCAGCATCACATTAATTCAGATGTGGGCCACAGCCGCCTTCCTGATCATCTCTAAATCCTTGTGACACCAAGGTGCTGGGGACAATGCTCCGTGCATTGGAGATCCAGCAGCTGGAGTGGGGGCCACACTGCAGTCCCAGTTGTAAGACCGCTTGAAAGTGACTCACTGCTTTAAAAAGAGACTTTGAATTCTTAGACCTAGTCCTCTCCCTCTGTCCCAGGCTCCTTCCACATGCTGTCTTAAAATTCTACTCATTAGAATTTCCAGAGCAATTTTGTTCTCTTTGCTGCAGTCTAATTGACATGGACCAGGCCTAACCAGGCCACAGCTATCCTGTGTGAGCCTCCAGTGGGTTACATAAGCATCCCACATTCTAGCTGTGAGCAGACTTCAGTATATGTGTGCTTGTCAAGATCACTGCTGAATTTGGGTGTATTTGTGTGTGTGTGTGTGTGTGTGTGTGTGTGTGTGTGTCTGCATGCCTCTGACCTATAAAGGTCTCCAGCTATAATCACAATCATAACTAACATGGGTGTTCACTACGAGGGGTAATCAAAGAATATAGTGCTGCCAGGTGTGGTGCACACCTGTAATCCCAGTACTTGGGAGGATGAGGCAGGAGGATCGCTATGAGTTTGAGGCCAGCCTGGGTTACAAAGTGATATCCTGCCTCAAAAACAAACAAACCAAAACAAGAGTATGGTGCATGTTTAACTTTCTTTAAAAAAATGCACTACAGTACAAGACACATTGCCACTAATCCCCCTTGACATAGAGCCCCCCTCCTTTGGAGACACTTATCCCATCATCCTTACCATTTTCTGAAGCAGTTCTGGATGTCCTCTTCCATGAATGTCTTTGGTTACTCTGTCACAGCTGCCTGCATGTCCTGAACAATTCAAACATTTGTTTTGTGCTCATTTTGACTTTAAAGAGGAGCCAGAAGTGGTGTAGGGCCAGATCCTGCAGATCAGGCGAAGAAAGATGATTGAGCACACAGGATAACATGTTCAGGAGCCCACCCTTCTGTTGCATGGCCACAGCTGTACTTTCAAAATCACAGTCCATAAAGACACAAAAGAGAACTTCCAGAACTGTTTCAGAAAGTAGCAAGAAGCTGGGCATGGTGGCACATGCCTACAATTCCAGCACTCAGGAGGCTGAGGCAAGGGCATCCCTGCAAGTTCAAAGCCAGCCTGGACTACATAGTGAGCTCAAAGTCAATCTAGAATATGCACCAAGATATTGTTGAAAGAAGAAAGAAAGAAAGAAAGAAAGAAAGAAAGAAAGAAAGAAAGAAAGAAAGAAAGAAAGAGAGAGAGAGAGAGAGAGAGAGAAGAAAGTAGCAACGATGGGATGAGTGTTTGAAGGGGCAAGAGTATTTTGAGGGCCATTGTGACAATGTGTCTTTTTTTTTTCTCCCCCCTCCTCAATGTGTCTTTTACTATAATACAATTTTTTAAATTTAAGATACTTCTCAGTATCTTTTAATCACACCCAGTTTGGGCAAGGTCATGTTCCAATATGTGATATGTACTCCTTACAACATTCCCATGGTTTTATCATCTCTTGCTTATGAACAAAAGACCTAAATTAGGGAAAAATGGAATAAGTTTCCCGTGTACCAAGTGTCTGAGGGCCTCTGAGTTTGGATTCTCCTTACATAGAACCTCTTTGCCTGTGCTACATTCCCATGTGTGTATGTGTGTGTGTGTGTGTGTGTGTGTGTGTGTGTGTGTGTGCGCGCGTGCTCGCGCACACGTTTGAAACTCAAAGGCCCCATCCTGGCTCTTTGCCCGCCTCAAGATTCCCCTCTCCCTACTGGTCCTGGCAAGGTTTACAGTCGGAGGTGATCAGTCTCAGCGCGTGGACCTCAGGCAGTGACAGGTAATGTCAGTGCCTACATTTCCAACATGGGGTAAGGCAGACAGCTGACCTGCAGCTACAGCAGGACCAACATCCTGTGTCTCCTGGGAGCCCTTCTGTAGAAGGTGGTGAGAAAGGCCTTGTGGGGGCAGGGCTGCTGCCATACTATGCTCTGGGCAGGACAAGGGAGGCAGCCAGGCAGACATACACCTTAGATACAAGTGAACACTTCTAGCAGAGACTGCTGGCCAATAAAGGACACTTACAGGGCCCTGATGGCTTCTTGCTCAGAGCCGAGGGGAAAGGCCCCTTCTCCCTGAAGGTCCCAATGTTTTCCTACCTCCTCCAATTACCAAGGAGGGACTCTTGCTTCCCACTGTGCTAAAAATTTCACCAACACATCTCTAATCCTTCAAACAACTGAATAAGAGTACTTGTTGCAATTTTCTTCTTGTCACTGATGAGGCTCAGAGAGGTTGAGTGACTTTCCCAAGGTCTTGCAGCTAGTGACAGATTCAAAATACAAGTTCAAGCTTTTCTCTCTCCAAAGCCTAGGCTCTTTCTATTGTTTCAAAGTACAGTATCTGTAGAATATTTGATAATTTCCTTGGGAGTTTTCTGTTTCCTTAGATATAGTGTGACCTGAAGATAGAGACACTGTTGTGTTTCCATAACCCAAGGGTTACCTGGGTTGGCAAAGTCAGTAGTGTCTGTCTGGGCCAGTACTGCCCAGTAAAACAGCACAAGAATCTCTTCTAATGACCACTATTGTCCATCCTTATAAACTCCCGACGTATGTACCCAAAGCTTATTCTACTTATTTTACAGAAAGAGAGACTAAAGCACTTGCCCTCTGTCACCCGCAGCAGGCTTGTGAAAGGCCACATCTGGAAGCCAGAAAACATCCTAATACTGAGCCTGTCCTGTGTTAGGTATGACTGATCAGAGCCCAAACACTCTACAAGCGGGGTCGCACAGCTTCCCTGTGGAGCCGAAGGCGCAAGCCTCTGCTTCCCCACCTAACACCTGTTCTCAGGTAAAGTGCGGAAGCCTGGGTGCAGCCTCCAGGCCCTGTCTCTCTGCTTCCCTCCCCTCTCCACCCAGTACATTGTACTGTTTCTCAAAGTCATGGAGCTCTCAGCTCCCTCTGCTCTCTCTGCATTGGCCACTCTACCCTTGGGAACATTGCACCCTGTCCATCCCCGTCATGTGTGCTTTCTTCTGGCCATCCCTCCCTGGCCCTCCTGCTCCCGTGGGACCTCCGGGAGCTACTTCCAGAGCCTGCTGGACTGTTGATTCACAGTCCATAGCAGTTGCAGGTAACTGTCATCCCACAGTGCTCTTCTAACCCAGACCAGGTGCTGAGTAACAGCAAGGACCATGCGAGCCTTGTTGACCACAGCAACCCTACGCCCCAGCACCTGATGTGGTGATTGTTTGGTAAACAACTGAGTGACAAATATGGACATGAAGGAGGGGAGAGTGGGAAGGAGGGGTGAGTGGGAAGGAGGGGTGAGTGCACTCTGCAAGTGCATGCGGCTTGTTCATTCCCAGGCCTTGTGAGCTCCAGTGCTTATGAGCTCACTGTGTGGTAGAGATGTCACTGACAGAGCTGTCATTTCTTTCAAGTCACTGAGGGAAGAAAACAGAGCAAATATAGGAAGCCGTTCCCGGGAGTGTAGAGACTTATTCTGCAGACCCCTGACTCATCTTCCAGACACGGCAGTGACGTCCTTCCTCAAAGTGCTCATCACCCACGGGCATGACTGTTCTTGCCCTGCCGCTTGAGATGACTCAGTCTACACTCCAGCCAGACCCCCTGTTGCCTCCCATGGCTATGCTACGCCGGGTGCCAAAGCTGACACCGTGCCTGTGGAGGCCTGAGGTCACCCTCTCCACACGAGTGCTCAGCCCTGCCTCTGGCCCCTGTCACTGGGCACTTTCTCTCCTTTGCTGAGGACTGCCTATTTGTCAGTTGTTTGGTCCAGTCCAAACTCCTGGGCTTAAGCGATCCTGATCCCTCTGTCTGGGCATCTCAAGCAGCAAGGAATACAGCAGGTGCACACCTGTGTCAATGCATCCAGCTTGGCACCTCTTCCTTTAAGGAGGCACCTGAAAAGAGGGAGGACCCAAAAAACCAACTGTCTGCTTTAAACGTGCTGTTCCTTATCCATATCTAAGACCCAGGCAAGAAGATACCCCCTTGCACCTTGCTATGACTCTCATCGTGGGACCCTCTGAGCCATGTGTCAGTGCCCCAGGGAATCCTGGGGGAAATGAATGAGGGAGTGAGAAAGGCTCAAGAGAAGCACTTTGAGAGCCGAAGTCCTGCTTTCTCACCACTGTGGCCAGTGGGCTGAGGGTGTGTGTCCAGATAAGCCTGCATGCTCAACCAGCAGCCTGTAACATGTGGCTGTGCAGCTGAGCAGCTCAGCACGGGCAGGGAAGAGGCCACAGTTCTGGGGCAGGAGAGGGTGCTCTGTCCCTCACACCCCCAGGATGCCGTTTGCCTTACACCACCCTGTTTTTCTCCTACCCTGGCCATCACTGGCTGGGAAGGCCTTTAGAAATCCATGGCTGGCTTTTCCCAGAAAGCACCCAGTGGGAGAGGGCTGGGGGCTCCATTCAGGGTGAGTGGCCGGGGTTTGGGGCTGGGTACACGGACAGAGGAACTTCTCAGGGTACTCTTGCGGGCACAGCGGTGGACTCATTCCCCAAAGTACCATGGTCCCCCAAGCACAGTAGAAGACTGACTGTTCTACATGGGTAACGGAGAGTGCTGATCTAGCCAGCGCCCTCATTTTATCTAGGGGAAACTGAGGCACAGGTCACAACAGCAGTAAAAGAATGAGCCAGGCTGGAAATCAGAGCTTGTTCTCCCTGTGAACTCCTGAGGGTCCGGCCTCTGTGGCCTCACTCTTTTGTGGCCTTGGGAGCCAGCCCCAGCCATGCTCAGAGATGGCCCGTAGGTATTTGTCTCAGAAAGGGCCAGGATGGTGGTCCAGGAGGAAGGGAAGTGTGAGAGGAGGCTTCGCCATAGAAAGAAGGCTCCTGGGGCTCCTTGCCTCCAGACGAGGTAAGCTGCTCCTCTGAAACAGTGAGCAGGAGCTAACAGCACTTCTCCATCTAAAACATAGCCGACTGACTCATGACTCACTCCTGGAAGCACTTTTACAAGTGCAAAAAATATGTTGGGCTTCTTAAATTTGGGGAAATTACAACAAAGTCAGAGCTACTTAGAAATCAAACCATCTAAATGCAAGCGTTTGAGTCAGCTCACCAGATCAGAAACCCCAGTCATCTGAGAACACTGGGTCAAAGAAGAAGGAAGAAATACACACTTTTTTTTACCATATCTGAAACTAGCTCACATGCTACATACCAGACTAAAAGGTTATGAGGCCAGCTTTAGCATTCCTTTCTCTCCTTTACTACAACCACCAAGACCAAGAACTACATGTTAACTACAGCCTCATGACCAGCTTTGGAAACAAAGACTATGTAGCAGCTGTGCTTGTAATTGTGTGTGTGTGTGTGTGTGTGTGTGTGTGTGTGTGTTCTATCTGCCTCATTTTGTTTTATGTAAAGGTTGTTGGTAGTCACCTGTGAAATTGGCCTTGGTTTTAAGTTATGAAATAATCAGGTGGGATTCTAACTAAATTAGAGAACTATCACCCAGAGGTAGACACTGAGACTCTTACCCAGAGATGGATAGATGAGTGGCAGGGATGTTTTGTATCCTTATTCTGATGACGGTATCTTTGCTGTCATGAAGGATCATTGCATCTTGTTATATGAAAGCACACATTTGTGACTGCCACATGGAAGTGGCATATAAGAAGTTTAAATATTTCTAGAAGGGTGTGTCAGTGCTCAGTAGCCAAAGAGGTAAGATGATGTCATCAGGGTACATCTGTCAACCCCATCTTTCTATTCTATTTTTAAATCCTGGGTGTAGGGACTCTACAAACTACATCTTCCCTCAGCTCACTTGGTCTCTCTGAGTTCAGCAGCTGAGAAGCATTTCATGGAGACAGCTTTTTTTTCTTTTTTGGTTCCTGCTTATAACTGGCCTTTCATCCGTGCAGCCACATTGTATTTCAGCCCCTGGTATCTTGGCAAACTCCTAAAATTAGCCTCATCCTGGTTCTATGAAACCAATTTTTCTTGGTTCCCGCCTCCTAGAGGTGGTACCTGCCCCCTACACTTACTATCTGTGCGTTCTTTTTTGGGTTTTTTTGGGTTTTTTTTGTTGTTGTTGTTTGCGGTAGTGGGGATCGAACTCAGGACCCTGCGCTTGCTAGGCAAGCGCTTATTCCACTGAGCTATATCCCCAGCCCTACACTTACTATCTGATAGGAGACAAATCTCCGTGCACACCTTGTGACAGCTTTTATCCAAGTCTGTCTTTTTAGAGATATTTGCATAGCAAACAGCCTTGGAAAGCCATAGATAGTATCTTCCTCAGGGGCACAGGAAAGTTTCTCTACTTTCTGACCAGCATAGTAGAGATAATGTCTCTCTGCTACAAACTCTGAGCAGGTTTATGGGCTTAACTGCATGACCCAAAATATGCTTGTTGGAATCCTAAGCCCAGAACCTCAGCTTATAACTGCATTTGGAAAGATCTTTATTTTATTTTATTTTTTTTATCAAAGTGTGTTTTTTAGGGGCTGGAGATATAGCTCAGTGGAATAAGTGCTTGCCTGGCAAGCACAAGGTCCTGAGTTCGATCCCTAGTACTGGCCGCAAAAAAAAAAAAAAAAAAAAAAGTGTGGTTTTTTTAGAATTAGGCTTTTGTTTTATTTGGTTAGTTTTAATTTAAAAAAAGGAAAATGATACAGAATTTCACTAAACAAGATGATAGGAATGCAATAATGGTTGTTATATTGCATATTGTTGTCTTCAAACCAGATGTTCAGATTACCAGATATAAACATGCAAAATTGGTCAAAAAAATTAAAAAGAAGAAAAACATTAAGCATTAACTGTTCCTTTCAATAGACCAGTAGAAATCAGCAGTACAATTGTCCCAGCTATCCTGTATTTATACGTAATTTTTCCCTTCTTTCTTTCTTTTCTCCTTTCCCTCATCCCAGTTGTTCCTTCCCTTTGAGCAGCTTCTTTCCCTTTCACGATGTCTATTGTATCTCTTGGGTTTTATTTACTCTTTCAGGTTCCTACACTGCAAGACAATATGATGTTTACATATGCGGTTCTGATGTATTTCACTTAGCACAGGGTTTTTTATTGTGATAGAATTTGAAAAATTTCTGTCTCACAATAAGAAACAATGAGAGCACCACGTTCATATTCCAGAACACTGATGTGGTCAGTAATGGTAATGTGGGCAAATAGGACAGGGTTTGTAGAGAGGCAAATGAGGTCATCCAGGGAGGCTCAGGTCCTGTAGGACTGGCTTCCAAACAGGAGGACATTAGGATACAGACACACATAGGGAAGTACAAGTACAGCGAGCATAAGACCATCCACAAGCTAAGGAAAGAGCCCTCTGGAGAGACACTTTTGCTAATTCCTTGATCTCAGACTTCTCATCTCCAGAACTATCAGAAAATAAGTGTTGGGCCGGGCATGGTGACGCATGCCTGTAATCCTAGCACTTGGAGGCTAAGGCAGCACAATTGTTGCAAATTCGAGACCAGACTGGGCTACAAAGTGAGCTCAAGAAGTTTAGCAAGACCCTGTCTCAAAAAGACAAAAAAAAAGAAATTTTGTTGCTGAACCCACCCAGTCTGTGGTATTTGTCACAGAAACCTTAACTGACTAATACAGAATGTTTGTTGGCAGCCCAGTTATAAGACTTGAGACTTCATGGCTTACGGTTCTAGTGTGTGTTCTGCAGTGACATAAGTCGATGTCTACATCCCCTGCTTGGGACTGGGGGGACAAGGAGACTCTGTGGACATGAAGCTCATGTCTCCTCCCACTGTGCAGTGAGTAATAAACTGGCTCAATCCACTTACACTCATTGTCTCTAACCAGGCGAATCTACAGACATGGGGGATCACTCAGCAGCTGCTAGCACTGCTCAACAGCTTTGCACCCACTTGACAGCACCTCTGAATGACGTCACATTCCTTGCTTCACATCAGCCCTGCAATGGCTATGTTAGTGACCCTGGAACAGTCCCTTTCTGCTGAGACACTCCATGTGGCTTGTATTCCCAACTGCACCCTGCCTGGTGGACCAGGCCTGAGCGCCGTGTTGGATTCTGGCTGTTTCAGAGGCACCAATGGTTCAGGCTCACTGAGACTATGAAATGAATGGAGGGCCAGGTACCCGTGCAGGTTGTGGGACTTAGAGAGGAACTCAAGCCAACAGTACAACTCTTTCTTATGTCCTCAGGTGGAAGAGCAGTGGCCACCAGTGCCCTGCTTAACCCAGACAGGAACAAACGCCACGTGTGTCCAAGTAGTGTTTCCCTAGCAACTGCAGGTCACCTGCTATTTTCTGTCCATCAGATCAGCTGGGTGCACAATGTTCAAGACTTTGTAAACATGAGCTAGCAGTGAACAAAGCAGGATCAGAAGGAACACGCCAAAGTGCACTGCACGTACTGAGCACAAGTTTCACCTCATTAAACTGTTTTTTTTTTTTTTTTTTTGCGGTACTGGGGATCGAACTCAGGACCCTGCGCTTGCTAGGCAGGCGCTTATTCCACTGAGCTATATCCCCAGCCCCACCTCATTAAACTGTTGTATTCAGTGTGTGGGAAGGAGGGGGGTGTGTTTCACTATGGTGGGTTGCAGTGTTAAATGCATTTTTAGAAATAACTATCATAGCTTGCAGTCAAGGGTTTTGAAGAAACCACTGGTCTGGAGATCTTCACTTCTTTCCTGTAAAGAGCTGGGGAAATTTATACTTAAGGTCATTTTATTGTGTCAGTCAAGCACACACTGAGCAGCTAACCTGTTAGAGATTGGGAGGAGGTGGTGCCTGCAGCAGAGGAGTTTATCTTTGGCTGGGACAAGAAAAGCAATATAAGGGAGAAGGTATCATGTGAGAGGGCCAAGAAGCCTAGGTGTTTTGATGTGGTCTCTCAGGTGCCATCTTCTTGACATTTTAATAGGTTACATCAAAATGACAAACTCTGTTTTTAAGTTTATTTATTATTACTTGTTTATTTGTTTATATAGGATGCTGGAGATTGAATCTAGAGTCTTATGCGTGCTAAGCAAGTGGTCTACCAGTAAGCTATGCCACCAGCCCCAAAGCTGTGCTTTTAAAAACTATTAGACAATGTACAAAACAAATCTGTGGCCCTCACGTTCACCTTAGCCCAGGGTGAGTCAAGAATAGGATAAGGATGTCTGTGTCCTTGCTCTTTTTTTTTAGGCCTGAAGTTTACGGCAGGGTTTTGGGCTGAGTCAAAACGTCCCCACATCAAAACAACTGTGTGTGAAACAGCAGCGCCCTTTGCAGTCAAAATGGCGACAGGAAAATTCCACAAGCCTTCCCTGGAGGAAACCTTTACACAAACTCTTCTCTTCTTGCCAATTTCAGGTCAGTGTGGGCTTTTAAAGGTGGCATTTGTGTCAGGCAGCCCTGGCCTCCAGGCAAGAGCTAAGTAAATAGGAGTCCTGGGGATGACCATTGCTTCGTGAGGAGCCCGCGATGGGTTTTTCCAAGGGAATGAAGGGGGCCTTTGTGCAAAGGGAGGGGAGTGAGGACCCGCTGCCCATTCTCCGTGGCCTCATCAGTGTCGATGCATTCACTGTTGCCCTGCTCTGGAGCCTCAGAGAAAGCAAAGAGGGGGCTGATGAACAGCGGGTGTGTGACTGCCACCCCTCACAGCAGGTGGGTTGGCAGGGGGAGACCCTAAACAGCTGACTCCTCCGCAAGAGGTGCCTAGGTGCGGCCAGGTGTGAGATGGCTGCACTGCTTCTCTCAGACCAACATGGAAATGACATTTGCCCTGTAATTTAGGCGCTTCCTGGAAAACCACAATTGCCTGTCACATTATAATTACACACTACCGCTCTTCCCTTTCGAGCGTTGCTTCCGTGACTTCTATTCTTAAGTTCCTTTCCCGCCTCAAGAAACAAGACATAGCACTTTAGATGGCTCCTCGATGGACATTTTTCTCTCTGAGAACTTTTATATAGCCCCTGCTGTGCCCCGAACATCTATTTTAACTTTTGTGTAAATGAGATCATTTTTCTAAGTGAGTCAAAGGAAAGGAGTGCCCGTGACCAGCCAAGAATAGAAGCAAGTGTTACCTCCTGATTTTGCTGTATTTTCAATGTGTCTAGAGAAATTTTAGCTTCTTCAGGAAGAACCAGCCCAGTGTGGAGGAAAGACGACATCGCCATCCGTGTGTTTGTCCCTGGAGGAGCCCCGTCCCCTCCAGGAATTAGCTTGCTAACTAGAGAAAAAAGATTAGGCAAGATCAACTTTTCCCAGTGTGTTGGAGCTGTGCCACCAGGGACTGAAAGGTGGTACATAAACACAGTATCAAGCAACGTGGAAGAAGGCACCTGAAAGAACGATTTTCATGACAAATATCTTTCAGCCCTGCCATACTACGAGGGAGAAAGGGTCAAACTGGGGCTGGTGGGCCTTCGACATCTTTCTAATGGTTTCCCATCTCACTTTGTAACGGACAGAGAAGGCGCTAGATCCAAGTTGGCATTAAGTCCCAGATTTCAACAGCCCTACTCTAATAACATCATTTTTACTTTTTCTTGTACTTACTATTCATTTTACATATAAACAGTCTTCTATTTATTGTGAAAATGCAAATTCTCTCTCAATTCCTGCTTTTTCATTAAAAAGAACTTTCTTACCAGGTATAGTGCTGCACACCTGTAATCCTCCCACTCAGGGAGACAGAGGCAGGAATATTACAAGTTTGAGCCCAGCCTTGGAAACTTAGTGACTTAGCAAGGCCCCATCTCAAAATTAAAAAGGGACTGGAGATGTAGCTCAGTATAAAGGTCCTGGGTTCAATCCCATGTACCACTAAAAAATTAAAAAATAAAGTGCTTTTTTGGGCTTTAAGTAAACTTACCTGTACTAATCTTGTCAGTATAAGAGAGGATACCAAGAAAAGCTCAGGAGCCTGGAAAGTACAGATAAATATCTCTATTAGCAGGGATTTAGAGGGTTTTCTTTTCTCTTATATTATTACTTATTTATTTGAAATTTTTTTTCCTTTTTTAAAACATTCATAGTGCAGGAGTTTTTAAAGATACTTTTTTCAAGATTTCTACCTTTTACTTAAAAAGCAGGATCCAAGGTTTATATATCTTTTAGTTTATTTCACTTTAGAATTTGTAAAATAGATACTTTATCCCTTTATTTTTCATTTACCTAAGTAATGATTTTTTAAGCTATAAAATTTCTTCTAAGCATAGCTTTTATCTTGTCTCATTGGTTGTGATATGACTTAAGTAGATTGTGGTCTGACTTTCTGGGTTGTTTATGAGACAACTTTTGATCTTGTTATCCAAGAGCTGTGTGTGTGTGTTTTAAAGCAGTTTTAGGTTCATAGCAAAGTTCGGACAAGAGTACAGAATCCCCATATACCTATCACACCCCCCCCAGACAGGCCTCCCCCATTATCAGTATCCTGCACCAGCGTTATGCTTGCTAATGACTAAACTTACAACATATTATTATCACCTGCAGCGCACAGTTTACATCAGGTTCAGTCCTGGTGGTACGCATTGCATGGGTCTGCCAAGGGTGTAATGGCCTGTATCCTGCATTCGTGTGTCATTCAGAGTGGTTTCACAACCTAAGAGATATCTGTACCCTGCCCGTTCATCTCTCTCACCCCAGTCATTCTTGGAAATCAGCGCTCTGTTTGCTGTCTTCAGAGTTTTGTCTTTTCTAGAATCATATAGTATAAATCATATAAAATGCGATCTTTTTAGATTAGCTTCTTTCACTTAGAAACATACATTTCCTCCATCTTTTTTGTATGCCTTCAGAACTCATTTCTTTTTGGCACTAAATAATATTCCACGGTCTGGATGCACCACAGTTGATCCATTAGCACACTGAAGAATATCTGGTTGTTTTCAAATTTTGGCAAACATGAGTAAACCTGCTATAAACATCCATGCACATGCTTCTGTGTGGACATAAGTTTTCAACTCATTTGAGTAAGTGTCAAAGGACACAATTACTGAATTTTATGGGAAGAATATGCACAGTTTGGTATGAAACTGCCAAAGAGCCTTTCGAAGTGGCTCTTCCATTTTGCTTTACCACCAGAAATGAGTAAGACAGACCCTGTTCCTCTAGATCCTTGCTGGCATTTTTAGTGTTCTGCCATTGTAATGAACGCATAGCGGCGTCTTGCTATTGTCTTTGTTCCCTACTGATGTCCAAGTATTTTCAAAGAGCATGTTTCCTCATTTCTCAGCAATTGTCATGATCTCCTCTTAGATGTTTATGACTGATTGTATTGAATTTTGACTATAGAATATAGTATAGAATGTATAACAATTTGTTAATGTTTTCACCAAGTCCGTGATGAACTTTGGCACTTCTTTCATGAACTTAGATAATTTTAGGAAAAGAATATTCTATTTGCCTATTGGATAGAGGTTATTAAAGATCTTGATTCCTCTATGTTAATAAGTATACAATTTAAGATAGCATGATCTACAAGTTTTTGAGTTGATGATGGTGTGAAAAAAATATGCATTCATCAAAAACCACTGAACACTTGAATTTTGATCTTTGCCCAGGTTAGCAGTATGCAGTGTGGTAGAACCCTCACAACACTGGGCAGCTGCAGTGAGCGCAGCTCTCAATCAGCTGCATGTCCACCCGGGAAACAAGCAGTACTCTACAGTGTGGCTGGGGCCAGCCACAAAGGTCAGCTGATAGGGTAGGTGTTTTAACTCATGTATTTTCAACTTACAATGGACTTATTAGGATATTGTAAGCCACAAAGCATCTATAGAATTTTCAAAAAGTTATGTGTGACTCATAAAAATACAGAATAGATAGCTCTCAAAAATTGTATTCAATTCCTCAATTAGTAAAATAGTAAGATGGCTCAAAGGAAACTTCAAAAGCTGAATATTCACAGGAACTTTAATAAAGAAATGTTAGAATAAGATTGCCAAATTAGATGGCAAAATTGGTTAATCCCTTATAAGGTAATAAATCATAACCTTTGGGGTTATCTTTCTCAAAAGCCAGAATTATTGTTATAGTTACTAGACAAAAATCTGTAAGTTAATCTGTAACTATACTATAAAAGAGGAGTTTTGTTTTTGGTCTTTGTGGTACAGGGGATTGAAACCAGGAGCACTGTACCACTTAGTTACATCCCCAGTTCCCCCATTTTTTTGTGTGTTTTTTACTTTTTGAGACAGGGCCCCAGTGGTACTTAACTTTGCAATTCTCCTGCCTTAGCCTCCCAAGTGCTGGAATTACAAGCACACACTAACACGGGTGCTTGTATAGGAGTTTTAACCAATAGTAATAATGAGTAATATACACATATTCTTCTAAATAATAATCTTCAAATGATTTTGTGCCCTGCTTTTCTTTGCAAAGACATGACACCCAAATTTTTGTCTTATTTCCAAGTTTTGGCTAAATTATTAAACAATGTCATTATCAAATTTTTCTATGTGATCTAATCCATCTTAAAACCCCTATAGAAGTATGTTTTTATCATATTTTCCTTATATTTGTAACAATTTTGACTTATCTATTTAACTGCCATCCTGTTTATTACATACAAGTTTATATTTATTTTATTGTTTTATTCATGACATAATTTATCTCCTTACCCTATTTAGGTTTTTTATTTTAAATTCAAACTTATCTAATTAATATTGTCAACTAACTAACATTGTCTACTACCTTCTCTACCTCTTTTGGGGAATATCTCTTTATCAATCCTTATCTTTAACCAAAGTAAAATCACACTGTTTTAGGTATGTCTTTTTTTTTTAGCCTTTTTGAGATAGGGTCTCACTATGCAGTTCAGGCTGGCCTTGAGCTCGTTTTGTAGCCCAGGCTCATCTTGAACTTGCAGTGATCCTCCTGCCTCAGCCTCCTGAGTGCTGGGATTACAGGTGTGTGCCACCACACCCGGCTGTTTTGGATATTTCTTGTAAATATCATATGCCCTTTATAAAAATCTAGAGGTTGTGTCTTCATTTCAGGCACATTTAAAGTAGTTGTGCCATCAAGTCTTGTTAATCAGAGAAGTCATGGTCTATAAAGTCTCTGACAAGACTCAATTACCTAACACTGAACCAGAGAAACACAGGGTTAGTTTCCTATGTTCCTCTGGGCACAAAATTTCATCAGCCAATTGATACTTAACTCCACTTTATGTGTATTTCTGCTTAAAGGCACATTTGTTGTCTCATGAGGACTGAATTCCCAGCTGACAGCACTGTAATGAATGGCTGAATGAAGCTTTTCTGACATGTATTTTCTCGCTTCCTAACATTTTCTTATGAGACAGTCTCCATAAGTTGCCCAGGCCAGCCTCAAATTTGCAATCCTCTTGCTTCTGCCTCCCAAGTATACATGCGTATAATTGAACCTACAGATAAAGAATCCAAGCAGGGCCCACTAAGTACCTGGACCTTCCTTGTCATATTTTCGCTTTATCTCTAAAGTTCAGAAATAAGCCTAGGTACTTTCTTATCAACTCAGCCTGTAAGTCAGAAAGTTCTTTTCATCTGTACATTCTACCCTTTCTTCAGTGTTGGGAAATGTTTTTCTATTATGCTTATTATTTCTTTCATCTAGTCCTCATTTTCCTTCTGGAAGTTTTGTTCACGTGTTAAGTCTTCAGGTCTACCCTCCCAGACAGACATTTTCCCTAATTTTCACCTCTATATTTTTGTTTTGTGTCTTCAACAGAACCTAATTATTGACCCTACTTTTTCTATATACCTACCTGAGTCTCTGTGGAGACCCATTTTCTCTTTAAGGCCGTCTGATGAGCCATTTCACTGGAAAATCACACATTTTAAGCTCTATATTCTTTTTGCTCTATTTAAGCATCTGCAGGTGCTTGCGGCTATTTTTTTTTTAGCTTCATGTTGTCATCTGCCTCTTTTAGCGGGCCTGTGTCACTGGGTGGGTGTTGTTTGTCTCTCCTGACTTCCCTTTCTCTGCCAGCTCACTAGGACCCACGTCTGAGGAATGCAGCACATTAAAGGCTGCATTTTATGCAGATGGAAAGGGGCAAAGGGCTCTGTCCTAATCGGGGCAGCTGTAACCTTGTAGAGTTGCATGGGGGAAGTGTGCATGCTGTTACCCATCTCCTTCACAGGCATCTGGAAAATGCCTCCCTGGTCTGGGAGAGTCTCCAACCTCAGGAACAAGGAAACGGCCCAGCAGTTAACTTGGGATGGTACTAAGAGACCAAATGTATTCAGCTAACACAATGTTACACTTCCCCTAAAGGTCCCCAGGTCTGAGGTTCAAGCTTTCCCCAAAAGTCCAAGCCTTTGCTGAACTAATGGGTGGGTGCAGTCAGCCCTGTTCCTTCCACTGATCTCTACAACTGTTTCACTTGAGGGGGACAGAAACTGATTGGGAAGTTGAAGGAAAGGAAACCACAGTCAGGTTAACGATGTTCCCAGAATAACCTCTAAGTTTCCTTTTAAAAGGAGTTTAAGGTTAAGAAGAGGGTTTGCAGAAAAATACAAAGTGAATAACATAACAGGTGGTACTTGATATGACAGACAACACAGAGGCAGTGTGAACCATGAAGCCTGAACCAGCACCAGACCAGTGTTGGATTTCCCTTCAGCTCCTGGTCTGCTCTTCCCAGCAGCTGCCAGAAAGTTCTGATGGGCTGTGATACATTTGTTTCTGCAAAGGAAGAAGAAGAGAACTCTTGGTCATGATTAAGCTGGTTAAATGATGGGCTTAGTGACTTCGTCTTGGCCAGATGAGCCATACATATGTATCACAGGTATAACAGACAGACCTCAAAATAGGCCAGGACCCTTTGTTACTAAACAGCTAACAGTACTTCAAGTGATCCTGGGCTACGAGTGTTTACGATACCTGTGTGACTGTGAGGTGACATGGACCTGTGTCCCAGCTGTGCTTCAGGAGGTGCCACAATGAATTCCCTCCTCCAAGTCCCCACATGGTGTTGACAAAAAAACAAACATGAAACAACAGAAGAAACAGGCGGGGCTCTTCTTTTGGGGGAAAAATATCAGATTGAGCCTGAGACCCTCACTAAGACTACTGTAGAGTGGAAGAGTCCTGTCAGAGGAAGTCCTTTCTGATGGTCACTACTCCTGTTCTGCCTTAAACAGCCCTAGAGCTTTGTGTTCTTGGTCAATCATTAGACTGGACTATTTCTAAAATACTGTAATCCTCATCTCTTTGCTTTCTTTAATTATGTTCTTCAGTAGCATAGCTGGAAACAAAGTCAACACTCAAAAATCAGTAGCATTCCTGTACACAAACAACAGAGAGACAAATTAGGGAAAACATACCTCTCATAAGAACATCTAAAAAATGAAATACTTCAGAATCAATCTAACAAAGAAAGTAAAAGATCTATGCAGTGAAAATTACAGTACTCTGAAAAAAGAGATTGAAGAAGATTTCAGAAAATGGAAAGATATTCCATGCTTATGGATAGGAAGAACCAACATAGTGAAAATGACCACACTCCCCAAATTGTTGTACAGATTCAAAGCAATCCCAGTTAAAATACAACTAGTATACCTCACAGATCTAAAGAAAACATTCCTAAAATACATCTGGAACCAGAAGAGGCCTAGAATAGCAAAAGCAATGCTGGGCAACAAAGACAAGTCAGGAAGCATCACAATCCCTGACTTGAAATTATACTACAGAGCTACTGTGATAAAATCAGCATGGTACTGGCAAAGACAGACCTGAAGATCAATGGAATAGATTAGAAGATGCAGACACAACACACTCAGCCACCTTATCTTTGACAAAGGGGTCAGGCATGTTCACTGGAAGAAAGGTAGCATCTTTAATAAATAGTGCTGGAAAAACTGGTTCTCTGCACACTGAAGACCAAAACTAGATGCATGTCTATCACCATGCACTAAAGTCAAAATGGATCAAAGATCTAAATATTAAAACAGAAACATTAAATCTAACGGAGGGAAAGTAGGTAGAAATCTTGAAAACATAGGGCTAGGAAGAAAGTTCATGAACAAAGCCCAAACTGCATAGGAAAATACTTCAAAGAATCAACAGCTGAGATCTCATTTTATTGAAAAGCTTTTGCACATCAAAAGAAATCATCAACAGAGTAAAAAGAAAACCCACGAATTGGGAAAAAATTTTAGCCAACTGCCCCTCAGACAAAGGACTTCTATCTAGAACATATAAAGAATTTTAAAAATCAAGCCCCCAAAAGTCAAAGACCCAATGCAAAAATAGGCATTTGAGATGAACACACACTTCTCACATAAAGAAATACAAATGGCAAATAAATATATGAAAAAATGCTCGACATCATTGGTCATTTGAGAAATGCAAATTAAGACAACACTGAGATTCCATCTTACCCCAGAAAGAATGATTATCATCAAGAAATCAACCAGTAACAAATGCTGGGGGGAGTTGTGGGGAAAAAGGAACTCTTCTGCACTGTGGTGGGAGTGTAGACTGGTGAAACCACTGTGGAGATCAGTGTGGAGGTTCCTCAGAAAACTAGAGGATTAGAGGTCCCACTTAACCCAGCTATTCCCCTTCTGGAAGAAGAATTTAAACCTTCATGCCATGTGATATATGTGCACTCATGTTTATAGCAGCACAATTTGTGATAAGTCCATCTGGAAACAACTTAAATGCCTATCAACTGAGGAATGGATAAAAAAAGATGTATTTTTCTACAGTGGAGTATTACTCAGCTGTAAAAAAAGATAAACTCAAGGCTTTTATAGGTAAATGGATGCACATAGAGACCATGCTCATAAGTGAAACAAATTGGACCCACATGTGTAACATTGTATTGTCTCCTTAGTGTAAGAACCTGACAGAGTAAATAAAACCCAAAACGTACAATAGATATTATGAAAAGGAAAGAAATTGCTCAAAGGAAGGAACATGGGGATGAGGGAAGAAAGGAAGGAAGGAAGGAAGGAAGGAAGGAAGGAAGGAAGGAAGGAAGGGAGGGAGGAAGGGAGAAAGAAAGAAAGAAAGAAAGAAAGAAAGAAAGAAAGAAAGAAAGAAAGAAAGAAAGAAAGGAAAGAAAGAAGGAAGGAAGGAAGGAAGGAAGGAAGGAAGGAAGGAAGGAAGGAAGGAAAAGATGTGTGTGTGTGTGTGTGTGTGTGTGTATAGAAGGATAGCTGGGATAACTGTACTGTTCATGTCTGGTGGTTTATTCAAAGGAACAGTTAACGCTTAAAATTTTTTGACCAATTTTGCACCCTTATATCTGATAATCTAAACAACTAATTTGAAAACAACAATATGCAACCAGTGGTGAATTCCTACCATCTTTCTGGTGAAGCTCTGTATCATTTCTAATGTTTTATTATTATCACTATTTTTTCTTTTTAATGGTTTGAGCAATCTTCCATTCTTACCTCTGGTAATCTGGACAACTTCATTGAGGATAACAGTATATAATATAACAACCACTATTAATTCCTATCATTTTGTTTTCAAACTCTGTGTCATTTTTATTGTTTTTGCTTTGTTTTGTTTTTGTCTGTGTTGTTGTTATTTTATTATTTTTAAAATTCTCTTTATAATAATAAAAAAATCAAACATCGTTTCTTTCTCCAGTGTGCTGTGTGCCAAAGAAGAAAACCATTTCCGTATGCGCTTCAGATCACCACATCTAGGACCTTTTTAAGGATTCAAAGACCAAGGCGAGTGTGCTTTGAGTGTGCATGTGTGCACGTGCGCGCGTGTGCATATATCCGAGCGCACGAGAGGCTTTGGCCCACACGCGAGCCTGGAGCTTTTGCCTGAGCGCTGGGCGCACGGGGGGCCCAGGCGCAACCAGCAAGCACAATGGTCTAGTCTCTGCGGCTGGCGCGTGGCCGAGCCCGGGGGACGGGGTCAGTCGCTTTGGAGAAGTCCCTTATTGTTGGTGAGGCGGGGCTCTCGCCGCCTGCAGCGGGCGGGCTGCACGTCTATTCACCAGGCGGCCCGGCGGCGCGTCTGCCCCGCGCACCTGCCCGGGCCGCCACCCTCCCGTCCGCCATCTGTCGTCTGAGCTCCATTGTCAGCGCCGCGCCCGGCGTCCTGGACGACACCCAAGGGCTGCCCGCGAGAGGCAAACAAGGAGGGTTTATTCCAGTCCTGCTTGGTGGTGACCTTGAACAAAACAGCCAGGTCGGGGGCATGAGCCCACTCCCGCCCGCAAGCTTGTGGTGCAGTTTTTTCTTTGGGGCCTTCCTTGAACCCCGGGGCCGAGGGTCTACAGTCTAAGCCAGATTCTCCTGCTTAGGCTCCCGGGGATGCCACTTCGCCTGGAGGAATCCCAGGGCAGATCCCGCCCCGCGCCTGGGGGAAGAGCCCCTAGGAGCGCGTTTCAAATGCAGATGTGGGCTTTGTCGGCCTGCGCCTCTGATCCTCGGAGTTTATTCCGACTGTCCGCTCCTAGTGGGAGTCTGGGTGGAAAGAAGAGCTTCTTTTCCGCAGCACCAAATGGAGCCCTTTCAAGTCCCACCAGCCTGCCTGTTTCGCCTGCAAGCTGTATTCTACACGCACCCCTTTTTAATCATCTCATCCTCCTTTACTGCTAGTGGAGATTTCAAACGCCTTACTGTATCCCGACCAAAAAAGAAAGCAAACAACAGAAACAAAGCAAAGCTGTGGCCACAGGGATGGTGAGATTTCATTTAGAAACTATGGTCTTGCCTCCTAAATCTAACCTGCCCCTGCCCTCTCATGCAACTCCACACACCAGTTTAGGGTGTGACACCCCACACACACATACACACACAGAGACGTACAGCAAGCACATTACCTCCACTTAGATGGGCAAACAAAGCCCAGGGCAGGAGTTAGGGTGGCTGTGCACTCTGTGTAGAACAAAGGGACCCACGCCCAATTTGGCTCCATTACTAACGGGCACTTCCATGCCAAGAGAGAAAGAAGGGCTCAAGTTGGAAGGCTTAAAGTTGGTTTCTCCAGGACAATACCTCCCCAGGGCTGCACTCCCCAGCTGCTCCTCCTGCCCTTTCCCTCCCTTTCTTTTGCTTTCTTTTTTAACCTGGGGATTTAACCCAGGGACTTCACACCGTGCTGCATCCCCAGTCCTTTTTTATTTTTTAAGACAAAGTCTCACTAAGTCACTGTTTGCCTGGGCCAAGCTAGAACTTGGCATCAGCTTCTTTCTCAGCTTCCCAAAGTGCTGGGATTATAGGTGTGCACCGCCGACCTGGCTCTTTCTCCTCTCTCGATGAGCTGCTACAAAAGGGAAGTGCGGGCTGGGGATATAGCTCAGTGGAATAAGCGTCTGCCTAGCAAGCGCAGGGTCCTGAGTTCGATCCCCAGTACTGCCAAAAAAAAAAAAAAGTGACAAAAGGGAAGTGCTAGCACCATAGAGGCTCCACCCTGCACCCCCAAACCCACTCACACAGGCCCGGCTGACTCCCAGGCAGACTGGGGTCTTCCCCCTCTATAACTTTGGCCATGTGGGTGTTTGGACCTGGAGCTCAGAACTCAAAATGCAGAAGCCTTGAGCCCCTCGAAGTTCTCCCTCATCTGCCACTTCCCTTTCACAGATGGAATTCTACTGCACTGTTGTGTGTTGTTCCTGAGCTGTGTGGCTTTGTGTGTTTGTGCACACAGACAACACGTACACCTGGCACAGAATTCAAAAGGAACACAAACAGCTGTTCAGTGAGCAAAAAGCCTCCCTGCAGCCCTGTTCCCAGATGGCAGTGTTTGCTTTTCTGCTTCTGGGTAGCCTCAAGAAGACTGCTGCTTCTGTGTGTCTCTGAGTGCCTCCCTCTGTGGGATTCGAGGTACTCTCCCTCTCTTAGAACCTGGTCTGTCCCCTCAGTCAGGAGAGCATAGCAGTGAGAGATGCTGAGGCTTGGATTAGGGAGAGGCACACTGATGTGAGTGGTTATGCTCTGCCAGGCTCTCCTGCTGCCCCATCACAAGCCTCACAACCCAGGCATGAACTATACCCCCTAAAACTGTGAGTCCAAATAAAACCTTTCTCTTTACCAGTAAACTGTCTGAGGCATTTTGTTAGCAGTGTAGAAAGCTGGCTAGCACAACTGTGTACTTGCTCAGGGTTCCCTATCTTATATTCTAGTGCATTGTTGTGGTCTAGGTTCTAAATACTCCCATGTTCCTGCAGCCCCTCCTTCCACGTCTCCACTTGTGTATCTCAGACACCTCTCCAGACAGAAGTCTTGGTTCCCTGTCCCTACTCCAAGCCCAATTTTGGCATTGGGCTCTTCTACCTTCACGTTCAAAGCAGAGCCAGAGATCACGTTTTACTCCCCAGCACTCTTCCACCGCATTCAGCCCATCAGCATGATGCTTCATTCAGTGTGCCTCTCCCCAGTCCAAGCCTCAGCATCTCTCACTGGATGATGACTGCATTTTCTTATCCTTGTCCTCTGCTTGTGCTCTGTTTTCTTCCATCTCTTCTCGATATAACCAGGGCAATATTCGTAAGCTATGGGACAAATCACATCCACTTTGCTCCAAGCCCCTCTAATGGGTCCAACTCAGAAAAAAGCCGTATTTTTTACAGTGCTCTACAAGGCCCCATGTGACCTGCCCCCACTGCCTTATCTCTCTGTCTTCATTCCCTGATACTCAGTCCCCCCATTGTGGTCCCATCCTGATGGCTCCTCACTCGTCTAAGAATCCCACCAGGCACACATGGGCATCAGGGCCTTTGCATTAACCCTGTCCTCTACCTGGAATGCTTTCCCCAAACACCTGCAGCGCTAGCATCTTCACTCTGCCTTCTTAAGAAAACTTTCCCTTGACATCTGTTCTTTTTTTTTTTTTTTTTCTTTTTTTTTTCCGGGAGCGGGGATCGAACTCAGGGCCCTAGTGCTCAGCGGCAAGCACTTAGCCCACTGAGCTGTACCTCCAGCCCTGACATCTGTTCTAAAACCTCACTCCTGAACCAAACTTCTGGGTCCCCTTTTGTTGAATTCAGACATAAATATTTCCCAAAGTCTCGTGTATTCAGAGGTAGGGCTTTGGAAGGCAACTGGATCATGAGGGCGCTGTACTCGTTGGTGGACTGGTTCTTGCTGGATGTGCTGTTAGGCGGTGCGGCCTGGTGGAAGAAGCAGGGCCCTGGGGGTGTGACCTGAAAGGGTGTCGCTCTCTCCCCAGCTCCTCCTTTTCTCTCTACTTCTTTTCCTGCTGCCATAGGTTGAGCAACTTTTTCTCTGCTATGCTCATCTACCATCCCGTCTCTGCTGTGGAACCAGCTGACCATGGATTGCAACTATGAACGAGAACAATCTCTCCTTTAAGTGGTATCAGGTATTTTGTACCAGCAGTGGGAAGGTGACTAAGCCGCCTTTTTACCACCATCTAACACATGATACAATTTACTAGCTTTACTTTGTGTATTTTTTGTCTCCAGTGGGAATAATGTATGTTCCGTGTAAGGTAATCATCCCAGTTTGCCCAAGGCAGTCCCTATTTTATAAAACAAGGAAATTATCATATTCTAGTTAAACCTGAGATGGTTAGTCACCCATGAGCCACAGATATTTCTGTTTTCTTCACTAGTCTATGTCTATTCCTGGTGCTTAGTACATTGCATGACCCTCAATCAATATTTAAATAATGGTTGAATGAATAAATGAACAATTTGAATGGTCATCTAAAAATTTAAATCAGGTCATCTTTCTCCTATGCTAAACTTTTTTGTAAAACTCCACATCACACTTAAGACAAAACCCAAACTCCTGACCACAGCCTCTGAAACCTGCCCTTTCTGGCCCCTTCCTGCTCCCTCTCCAAAGGATGGAAAAGGTGCTTCCTTTGCACCTGCTCACGGGGCTCAGGTAGCCTTCTCAAGTGCACCCAGGCTTCTTATACCACCACCTTTGTGGTTACCATTTGCTTGGCTTCCCTTGGAGGCCCCTGTTTCTTTTCAAGTTTCAGGTCAACCAATGTGTCCTCGGAAAAGGCCTTCCCAGTAAGGGCTGTGAAGGAGACTTTCTGCGGCCACCCAGTGCTTTATCCCATTCACTTCCAGCGCGTCACTCAGCACTAAGTGTGATTACTCCTGTTTGTGTGTTTGTCACTTGTTGCCCGTGACCACAGGAGCTCTGTCTGCCACGTTCTCTACCACACACCTTCACCTAGACTACAATGGGTTCCCTTCAGTGTCTGCTAAGGCAGTGTTTTGTGGTCAGGAAAGGAGGGAGAGTTAGAAAGATTTCACGCAGAGAGAGAGGAGCAAATTTCAACTGGACCAAAGGAGTTCTTGATCAATGAAATCATTTTGTTGGATCTTGTCAAGGAAGATACTAATCATTATGAAAACTATATATAATATCAATCAATCTATCTATCTATCATCTATGTGTTTTGGTGCTTAATTATGGGCCAGCAGGCTGCTAAGCACCCTCTATACATCACCTCATTTAATCCTCATGATATCTTCCTATTATTTTCGTTTTCAGGTAAGAAAACTAGGTGTGAATGCCAACTTATATCCATTCCCCACATCTTCTCTGCTAATAGGATCCATGCTTTGTGTGGGGTGCAAATGTGTGCAGTCCTAGGTGATGGACCACAAAAACTGTGTTCCCTGTATTCCCAGACTCCTTTGCAGCTAGAAGAGCCATGAGAGCCGTTCCTGGACAATACGAATTAAATGTAGGTTGTTGAGGGAGGAGATATTTTGAGAAAGCTTTTTTTCTCTTATATCCTTCTTCCTGCGTTAAAGTTATATACTGTCTGGAGTGATGGCAGCCATCTTGTGACCATGAAAAACAAACCCAAGGGTGAAAATTACCCGATTAAGCATGGCAGGTCAGAAAGAGAAGCACTTTGGTGTTCTGGCCACACTGGTAAGCAGCTACACCAGTGATCACTTAGCACCAACCTTTTTGCTACGTGAATGAAATAAGTGACTGTTTGTTTAACTACCATTAACCAAATATTCTGTCATTAGCAGCAAAACATATTTCAAATTAATAGGATGAAATTCAGATAATTTTGAAGAGACTCAAACCTAGAGCTAAGGCTCCAAGCTAGAGAGTGTGCCTTTGAAGTCTGGCAGTGTGGTGACTGGTCCTTGAGCCCAGATACTCTAGTGGCATTTGAAACTAAACAGATCCCCAAGATATTATTTTTGAGACCACTTAAAAGTGAGAATGCAAAATAGATCACATTCACTACTAACCAGAATATGATGGTGGAATTTCCAAACTAACAGAGGGAAATCTGTAAGGCAAGTGAAAATAAGAGACAAAACCTCGTCATGTGCCAAGGTATAAGAGAACCAACATTTCCTGGTTTCAGCTATGCTGAGGCATTGTGTCAGAAGTTACTAGAACCAGCCCAGGTGGCCCTCCCAATTGCTTTGCATCACAATGCAGGAATTCACATCTCCACAGTACAGAGCAGGAAACTGAATCCCAGGAAGATAGCAAAATAAACTATCTAAGAGCTACAAACCTGCTCAAAAGCTAGACAGACTTTTCCATCACTAAGGAAGTTCAAATTAAAACCACAGTGATATGCTACTGCATATCAATCTGTACCTAGGCCTTCATCATTTAGAATGGTTGAAACAAACTATTGGCCACTCTAAGCTCTAGGCAGTATGTGGAGGAGGTAACATTCTCATCATGTGGATGAAAGAGTACAAACCATTTTGGAAAACAGTATGGCATTATTTAAAATTCAGTCATATATCTAACACATTAACCAGGTATTTTTCTCATAAGTCCCAAGAGAAAAGGAAATACATGTCCATAAAAATGCTTGTACATGAATGTTCATAGAAGCTTTCTTTGTCCATCAAAGGAGGCATGGATGATGGGCAAAGAAACAGTACTACAACCATGCAGTGGAACACCACCTAAAAGGAAATAAACTAGTGATATACGTATTAGGGATGAATCTCAAAGGACTTTTGCTAAGTGGAAACAAAACCATAAAAATCACCTACTGGGTGATCCCACTTATATCAAAATTTAAAAAGATGAACTATCCCTGCCTATCTACTGTCTTTGAGCATGGGTACTTTTCCACCTTCCGCCATATCAGTTTGTGTACACCCATATTTGCTACAGCATAATTTGAAGCAGCCATGTCTCTCTACAAAGTGAGAGCCCGAAGGAGTAAATAAACCCAAAAGTACAGTTATTATCAGAGGGAAGATGACTGATTGGTGGTAGAAAAACAGAGACGAGGATGGAGAAAATTGATTAATTGAATGAGCCATCATCTGTGTAACTGAGCAACAAATGTGAAGATAACATTATGTAATACAGCATGCAGTGTTAATTCCCTATCTTCTCTATAATATGGTTTTTCCTTTATTGTTTTTGTGTTAACAAATATGAAGATAACATTATGTAATATAGCATCCAGTGCTAAGTCCCTGCTATCTTCTCTATAATTTTGTATTTTCTGTATTGTTTTTGTGCTATTCTGGTTTATATGCCTCCATTCTTTTGTCTTTAAAATTAAAAAAAAGATGAACTAATCTAGAAATGGAAAGCAGATCAGGGATTGCCTGAGTGGTGGGGAGATCAGGGATAGGAAGGGTGGGGGAGATCAGGAAATTGGATCAGGGATGAGTGGTGGGGACCTACACAAGGATGAAAAGGAGGATTACTTGGGGTACAAGGAAACTGGAATCGTAGATATCTTCATTGATTTGTTCATTGTGTTAGCTTTCCATTGCTGTAACAAATACCAAAGATAATCAGTTCAGTGAAAATTCATTTTGCCTCTGCATTAGAGCCATTGCTTTGGGGAGGAAAGTCAGCACACTATTGCAAGGAGTGTGTGGTGGAACAAACCACTTACCTCATGACCAGGAAGTAAAAGAGAGTAAAGAGGAGATTCCCATTAGTCCCTTGCAGAGCACATCTCCAGGGAGCTCTGGACTGCTCATTTGGCCCCACCTCTTAAAAGCCCTACCACCTCCCAAGGGCATTCTTTAGGGGTCAAGTCTTCCACGGGCCTTTGAGGCAATTCAAGACCCAAACTATAGCAATTGTGGAGATGATTTCATCTTGCACATTGAGTGAAAACTTAGATCGTCAAGTGTAGTTTACAATATGCCAATAATACCTCAATAAAATTGCTTTTTATTAATACCCGAGAGCACCCAAGGGACCAGAGAGAAAGTGAGGACCCTTACCAAATCTTTGCAGCCCAAGGTTACACCACCCCCAGATGACCAAAATCTGTTGACAGGAATACCCATATGAAAATTATGGCAAAATAGCTGGAATTCATATAAAGTCCAGGAAATCCAGGGGATTCTGGGCAACATATGAAAATGTAAGAGGGAAACAGTGGCTCTTTCTCTGAGAAGAAGGAAATATATCTGTGGTATCATGGGAGCCTCCGAAACATCACGTCTCTGGCCCTCTTCCTCAGCACTTGGGGTTGGTATCAGGACCAAGAAGAGGAAACCCGGGTTCTGTCTGCCATTTTCAGCTAGGATCTCATCCAGGTGCAGGCCCGGTGCTCAATGAGGTTGGCAGGAAAGGAAAGCTGGAGTTCCTACAGGCATTCGGGGAAGCAAGGGGGAGATTGGCACAGGGCTCTAGGCTGGTACAAGCCCCAAATGCAAAGACATGAGGAGTTAAAGCATTCAGAGGAGTTCAGGCAGAGGCACTTGTGTGACCTGCAGAAAGCCTTTGCCACCTGTAATTTTTCCCTGGTGCCCAGAGGTGAGTGGTGTTCCTAGCAAGAGTCAGTGCTGTTCTGAGGGTAACACACACATAACCCATGCAGCTACCCTGGCTGCAGGCAAGACACAGGTCAACTATTTCAGTTCTCTTGGGCAGATCAACTTGATAGCAGAGCTTGCCAGCCTGTACCTAGGCTTTGGTCATATTATTTACTCCTTCCTCTCTACAACAAATATGGAGGGCCTGCTATATGCCAGGCCCTCTTGTAGCCTCTGGAATCCTGGTCTTGTGTTCCACCAGAGAAACAGCTCACACACAAGACAAATACGTGAAGATACCATGTGTTTGTTGCTGGTAAATGGAGTGGAGAAAAACAACAGGGACAGGACAGGGAGAGAAAAAGGGGTATGAGCAGAACTGGAAGGAGGAGAGGATGAAGTCACACAGTGCTAACACGACTCTGCTTTTTGGTTGCCTGTGATGACTTTTTCCCCTGATCTTACAGAAAACCACAAAGAATCAGGGCAAGCTTTTTTATTCCCCTGGCAGCCTATCTAAGGCCCCCTCATATAGTCAGCAGTTTCTCCCAATCAAGGGGAAGCATCCTGTCAGTCTCCACCACTACCCTGTCATAGGCTACAGCTACAGGCTTCTTGCAAGGAGGAGCTAACTGCCCCCCCCCTTGAGTAATTGCCTCGGTCTCCCTTCCAAAGACAAGTCCTACACATGTCATCTCCTGCACTTCAAAAGGCCCTGCCCCAAAGTCTCCTTTCAGAACTGTTGGCACACGCACCTTCCCTTTATTCAGGTTTGTTGTGCTACCCTGCTCGTGTTGTGACAGTTTCAATCTCCCACTTGTCCCAGTCTCTGTTGTCTCTTTTGTACTGCTCCTCACCTAAAAGGTCCTCCTTCAACTTAGAGGAGGTGATGCCTACTTATTCCCAGAATCCCTCCCTGCCCACGTCAGCCCTGAGTCCCTCTTCTTCATCGCCCCATTGACATCTCATAATGAAGCACTAGCACCTTTGTGCTCCCCATCTGTTGGTCTCTGGTGCCTCCATCCATCTCTGGGGCTTCTGCATGACTGTATTTCTTCTGAAGCCCTGAAGTGCAAGTTCATGTTGAGCTCACAAAAGCTGAACCACAGACAGACTTCATTCCTCCCCTAAGAACAAGGTCCTGCTTTGTCCACATGTTCTCCTTTTCACTTTGAGACATGGAAAAGGTTTGGAAAATTCCAGCTTGGGAGCATTCAGCCCTATTTGAGTTGCACAAGTGGGAAAAAATGTGTTTTTCCAAAAATTTAAAAATTCCCCAGCCTTTCTTCTGAAAGCAATTCATAAATCTCTGAGCCTAGTACGTAAGCTTGCCAGTTTCTTCATCTCTCTGAGGAATGAATCGTCCTGCTGTTGCATGTTGTGTGTGCACATGCATTTGTGGGTAACTGAGGGGGCTGGAGTTAGAGTGGGTGTTAACCAATCTTGAAAATGAAACATGTGACAACTAGAAAGTGACAAACTCTTCAATGCCTATACCCTCTGGTTTTTCAGTGTACAAAAAACCATTTTCTGACAGCAGTATGCCCTCCCTGTCTCTGTACCTCCTCTCCATCTACCCAAGTTCATTCATTCATTCATTCAATGAACATTAACTGAATGTCACTTGTGATTGGCACCTTCTCTAATGGCTCCAGTAATTTTCCATTTCTTGTGCTTAGACCTTGTTCAGCCCCCTCCCTTTGAATGTGCCCTGGCGCCTCATAAGCAGAATATGGTGAAAGTGATGGGATACCATAGCCAACATTGGTACAAATGGTGATCATCTCCTCGCTTTCACCTCTGATTCTTGCTCGCTCCCTCTAATGAAGCCAGCTGCCATGTTGTGAGCCACTCTATGAAGTGGCCTTTATGCCAATGGACTGAGGGTAGACTCCAACTCACAGAGATGAGCTGAGGCCTCATTTGAACATCCTTTGAGAAACCTAAATCCTGCCCACACCACGCATGCTTGGGAGAAGATTGCTGGGGCATGGCCGTGTCTCCCAAGTCCACATATTGGAAGTGTAACCCCGATGCAGTGTGGCATTGAAAGAGGAGGCCTAACCTGAGCAGATTGAGTCATGAGGGAGGAGCCTTTGTGGATGGATTAACATCATCACTGCAGGGTTGTGTTTCTTATCCTAAGAGCAAGTTATTATAAAAGTGATCTCCCCTGCTGTTGTTTCTTTTGCACACCTTAAGTAGGTACTGTAATGATACTCTGCTCATTCTACACCTAACAAGCGTAAGGCATATCTTTTCTTTCAGCAGCAAAGCCAGCAAGCAGGGTGGGGAGCTCTTATGATAGGTTCCCTCAGCACCTTGGGCAGCCATCCTGCCTGTCCCCAGTGACTGCCCCACAGGCAGGGAGCAGGGGATGCTGAAGAAGCATTTTAGCTCACAAACAGGAATACAGGACCCCAAGAAGATTTAGCTCCTCTTGAAATCCGGGCTGAGATTTTCCCTCCCCTTCTATGATACTGACAGGGACTTTGGAGATGTAGGTGGTGGTCGCAGCCGCGCGTGTCAGAGGTGATGGCTCAGCCAGGCCTCAAATGGAGGGCTCTGTGGTTGCAGAAAGCAGCATTGACCCTCTCCCCCACCCCTTGCTGACTCCTTTCCTGGCACCTTCCTCCTCGCTCCTTGTACAGTGCACGTGATTTCTTGCTGGCATCTCCTAAAGGAAGTGGGCTGGAATGCAGTGGGGAGAGTAGGTTTCCAGGGGAACACCCCTCGAGTCAGAACCCACCAGCCTTCCAGTCTGCTCCCTATCAATAAGACGCCGGGCCACCAGGACCTCGACAGAAACTGGACCTGAGCATGTGCTGGGATGCGGACATGAATGATCATGGCTGACCTCAGGTTTTGGGTCCTTGTCAGGGCTCTGCTCCCCTGAACAGCAGGGAAAAAGGAGCAAATGAATTCTCCAGTCAGTGCGGAGGGAAGAAACCCAAAGTCCTTTACTTTCTCTTTCTAGCTGTTGTGTGCTTCTTCAGTGCTAGACACCATGCTAGCACTTTTAATCCTCACAATACCCCTCTGGGAGGAAACCCATCTCCCCAAGTTTTCCGTAAGCTGAGGAAATTAGGTGGCCACAACTGAGGTAAAAATGCTGGCTCCTCCCCACTAGGGTACAGTCTTCCTCTTTCCTCTCTCCCTCTCCATTTTTCCCCTTCTGTTCTTTTATTCCTCCTCCGTTTCCTCCTTCTCTCCTTTTTCTTTCTTCTTTATAGTGGTTAATTTAATAAATATTAACTATTTTATCCTTTAGCTCCATGCTTGGCCCTGGGAATAAAGCAGTGGAGAAATATAAAGTCTCTCCCCACCCAGTTCACACTCATTTGGGAATAGACTGACTAAAGAAAGAATCAGCCAGGCACAATGGTATGTGCCTATAATTCCAGATACTTTGGGAGACTGAGGCAGGAGGATTGCAAGTTCAAGCCCAGTCTGGGCAAGTTAGTGAGACTCTGTCTCAAAATAAAAAATGAAAAAGGACTGGGGATGTAGCTCAGGCCCTGGATTTAAGTTCCAGTAATGGGGGGTGGGTGTAGGAAGGAAGGAAGGAAGGAAGGAAAGAAGGAAGGAACTCTAGTTTGAGCAGTTGGAAGGAGCATACTCCAATGCAGGGGTCCAGACTGTGTCATTCCTGGGAGAACCAAGCTAGCTTTTATGAATCAACTGACATGTGCCGGGATCCAATAGATCATCATCTCAGTTTTGGTCTCCAGAGAAATCCTTAGGGCTGGAGGAGTAATTCACTTCCCATAAAGTGATTGTTGTTGCTTGGGATGGGAAGTTGATCTCCTCCTGGGGTGGCCAAGACTTTGCTCTTCCTGGAATCTGAAGTGATTGTGGATTTGGAGATTTCTAGGCATTTCTTAAAGGGGGAAGGTCGGGCTGGACGCTGAAGCTTACGGTTTGATGTCCCTGCAAACCTGAACGTTAGCTACTCTTCTCTTGTTGTCCTAGGTCTTGAAGGGAGACAGAGAAACCAGGTAAATTTAGGACTAATACACCCTGTAATTAGCCCACAAATGATTAATTATGGCTGTGTGCAGAGAGAAGTAAGGATGTGACTCAAGGTTTAAGGTAATAAGGAGACAGAAATTGAGTTTTCTTGTTTCCTTTTAACCTATCTTTATTTCTTCTGTCCTACCACAGTATGTTACAACGTAAGCATACATTTACCACTTGCTGGCACCTTTATTTCTAGTTATTCACATGGGAGAAATTAAAATATATGTCTACAAAAGCCTTGTAGATGAACGCTCACAACAGCTTTGTTTATAATTACCAAAAGCTAGAAACAATCCAAATATCTATCAGCTAGCAAGAGGACAAACCGCGGCATATCTATACTATGCAATAATACTCAGTGATATAAAGACAATGAAATTTTAATACAGACAATAAATGGAATAAATATAAAAAGAGTAAGACTCTGTGAAAGAAATCCACTTACATACAAGAGACTACCTATTTGGTACATGCCTCAAATCCCTGCACTCTCAGAGGCTGACGCAGGATTTTAAGTTCACGTTCAGTCCAAGCAACTTAGCTACTTAGTGAGACCTTGTCTCAAAGTGAAAAATATAAAAGAGCTGGAGATGCAGCTCAGTGCAGAGGCTCTGCATCCTGTCCATAGTCCTAAGACAAATGAACATTATATGTTGTATAAGCCATAATTCTATTCATACAAAATTCTAGAAAAGGCAAAATTATAGTGATAGAAAGCAAATTAGTGGTTACCTAGAGTGGGAGACAAGGGAGGTAATTGGTAATTGCCTACAAAGGACTCAGGGAAATGTTTTAAACAGTTGGAAATTAGCTAAAACTTTATTAGGATTGTGGTTATGCAACTGTCTACAATTACCAAAATTCATCAAACTCTATACTACAATGGTTGGATGTGGCTATATATTATATAACATGCTATATCTTCATCTAAATTATATCTTATTTAAAATCCAAGTTTGACATTGTCCAAAGGTCATATTAACTGATCTTTCTGGCTTCCTGGCTCTTAGTGACCTCAACTTCTGACCTGTCATTTCTTCCTCGCCTTGATACCTCTGCTACTTCTCTCTGAACTCGAAAGAAAATTCCCCAGTGCCCCTCTGGGGTTTGATTCCTTTGTCCAAGGGCCAGATTCCACAATGTCCTCGAGGGCCAGCCACTTGGGATCCAGGCTGAGGTTGGGCTAGGCCTGCCAAAAGGGTCCAACAAAGCAGGCTGTGGAGCCAGGACCTGCCAGACTTCTGACAGAGTTTAGCCAAGGACCAGCCTACGTATGGGTTGCATTATGCACAGTCTCCAACACTGGAGCCATATTAAATTCCCCACTAGGATGTTAGAGTCTATAGTCTGATTTATCTGCCCCCTGATAACTTTTTTTTTTCCCCCTGATAACTTTTGAGGTCGGTCTAATTTCTTTCCACCTAGAGGTCAGTCTAATTTCTTTTCACTTATGTGAGTGACTTAAACTAAACATAGGGACTTTTCCTCATGGGTATTCGCAGTTTCCTGGAACAGATCACGGTGCTGTTAGTTTGTAAAGAACCTTGAGTGGTAAAGACTCCCTGGAATATCTCACCAGTGCTCACACCACATACCCTGACAGCCTCTGCACAAAAGCTGAGGGTTATCATGTTCCCCAAGAAACCCTCCAGCTGCAGCCTTCCTGAGCAAAGCCCTCTTTCCCCACCTCTTCTGCCAGCTCCCAGGAGGGAAGGGGCAGGACCCAGAGCAGAGGGTCACTGGCCAGTTTGCATCACCACCAGCTTTGGGGAAGAGAAGGGATATCTGAAGGGAGCACCAGGAGCTTTCTGCATTGCAGGCTCTGCTCTGAGCCTTTCAAACTCCAAGCCTTAGGTCTATAGGGTGTGATAAAAACAAAAAACAACGGTGAATATTTAAGGTTTCAAAATGAATTATTATAGTAAAAGACACGTTGCCATTACCCCTCCCCCGTCTTCAAACACATTGTTAGGAAAAGGGTTAAAATGAGAGTCAGTGAAATGCATATGTTTGATAGGTGGGCTCAGCTGTGTGTCCTTTCTTCCAAGGAGGGGCTGGCTACCCTGCCTTGGGAGAGAAATGCTATTTACCCTTGCCTGTGCTACCAGTATGTGTGTCCTTGAGTCTAGCCAAGGCTGGGAATGATCCTTCCAGCTTCACAAGCCTGTTGCCACCAAGGTTTTTTTTTTGTTTTTGTAGGGTCTCATTGTGTAGCCTAAGCTGGTCTCAAACTCATAGCGATCCTCCTGCCTCAACTCCTGAGGGCTGGGGTTATAGGCGCGCACCACCATAACCCAGAACCACATCATTTTTATCTGAACACAGTACCTAAGTAACTGAGAAACTGAGTGTGGTGCGACGTTTTCTCTCCCTCCTGCTGAAGGCTCTGCCTCATTCAAGATCCTTCATCTTTGGTGCTGTCTCTTGCCTTGCAGTGTGGTAATATATTATTTGACTCTGCTCATATTTGCTGTGCTTTTATAATGCACTTACTTTTATCTTTTAAAAATCATTATGTGGCTCTTCCCTGTTCACGTAGATTGGAACCTCAAATCTCTATAGCTACTACCCCTACGTAGCTCCTTGCTGGCACACACACTTATCCCACTTACTCTTGCCACTTTCTGCAGCAGTTCTAAAAGTTCTCTTGAATGTTTTTGTTACACTGTTGTAGCTGCTCCATGTTCTGAATCATTGAAAAATGTTTACCCTTTATGGCCATTTGGACTTTGGGGAAAAACCAGAGGTGGCATGTTGGCAGATCTGGTGGATAGGGTGGAAGAGGAGACACGTTTTTACGAGCCTGTCTTTCCATTGGATGGCACTGGACAGCAGCATTCACCGTGACTTTGATCAGACTTTAGAAAGACACTAATGAAAGCGGACTTCCAGAACTAATTCAGAAATAGCCAGGAACATTAGTTAAGTGTGTTCAACCCCAGGGAGAGTATTTTAAGGGGGGTTAATGGCACTGTGTCTCTGCCCATAATAAATCTTTAAATGTACATGCTCATTGCATAATTCATCACACGGTATCTCTCCAAGATCTTAGCTTTGGCCCTGGAGTACTGGGGTGGGAGAGCGAGTGCCCCACGAAGGGCCCTGCCCCCCAGGCTTATCCTTGGCAAATGGATGGGAACACAGCCCACACGGTGGAAAGCAAGTCCTGAAGTGGCAGAACCAGCAGAACAACCCTGAGCTTGCCAACTTCCTGCCCCAGGTACCTACACCAGCCCTGACAAGGCCTTGAATGAGCTACCTCAGTGGGAAAAGGAGGGGGCGGTGGGCAAACAGGGCACTTTGGCCTGGCTTCGCCCGAGGCCCCGCCCACCGGAAGCGAAGCCTTGAAGCAAAATCACAGGGCCCAAGTGCTGGGAGCCTGACGGGAGCACTACATAGCAGTGGCAGCGCAGTTCTGGAAAGTGCAAAGCAAACTGATGGGATTTTCACTTTCTCCCACACCAAAGGTTTGCAGGAGGGGAAGAAGCAAGCTCAGATGACCCTCAGACAATCTCAGGAAATTCCTCTAGGACTGGGCCAGAGAGCATGAAGCTGACACCGGAAGGCTGACTGAAACACTCCAAGATGCCCTCCCTCCCCACATTAAGGAGAGGTGGGCACTGTAGCCCACATCATACACTGCTATCTAGAGAGGCTTAAGGTGGCACAGGGGTCAGCTGCCAACCCTGTCATCTTCTCTGCTTGACATCCTCTTCAACTTGGTCACCAGGATTTCAGTAGGAAGCCAAAGGCTCCTTCACCAAGAATCTGACTGGCCCAAGGGCAATAACCTGTATATGCTGCTACTTGGGGTCCCCAGAAAACCCTGTTCCATCCTTTCCCTGTGAGACCTGCCAAGGAGCCAGTTCTGCCCCAGCAGGGAGCTTCCACTGGGTGCTAAACATCTCACTCTTAAATGGGAGCAAGCCACCAATAATCAGTTGTTTGAGGGAAGCTGTAACCATGAAAAACAGCAGAACAAAACAAAGAGAAAACATGAACTCCAAGGAAACAGAGATAATGTGGAGATCAGAACAAGAAAACAATTTTCATTTGAATTACTTCTCCCAGAGGAGTGCGAGAAAGTTATTCATGAAAGAAGATGATGATAGAAAAAGAACCCTACATAAGAGGGAACTCTTGAAAATTAAAAATGATAGCAGAAGTGTACAAAGCTTAATCCAAAGCAGGGAGCAAACTGCCCAGGAAAAACAAAATACTGTATTCTTATCTGAAAAAAAAAAGACTTAAGAATCAGAGAATCATTTTGGGAGTTTTAACATCCAAATAACTCGAATTCCAAAAGAGTGAAAAGACAAACTGCAGGAAAACAACAACAAAATCGTATGAGAAAACCCCAGAACATAAGGCCATGAGGTGCCAGATGGACGGTCCAACCAAGGGCTCAGAACGAAGGACAAAAACATGAAAACACATCATACGTATTCTAGGACATCAGGCATGTGGAGGAAATCCTCACAGCCTCCAGAGGAAAACAGTTTATAAGTAGGGATCAGCATTCATAATTGCATGACTTTTTCTCAGTAACAGCTTAAGAGGTAAAAAGAAAATGAAATAACGCTTTCAAAATATAGAGAGACAATTATTTCTAACCTAGAACTTCGTACCTACCCTACTATCAATGCAGTGTGTAAGGACAGAATAAAGACATTTGAAACACAACAATATTTTTTTTAAAATCTGCTTTTCCACAAATCCATTCTTGGGAAGATGAGAAACCCCAAAAGAAGGGGCCAAAGAATTCAGTAAATAGGGAACCAAACATAAGAGAATCAGGAGAAGCTCCATGATAAAGAAGGAAGAACATCCCAAGAGGAAAGCTATTTGCTGGGGCCATACAGCAGGCACTGTCCCACTCTGTAGGAGGGATGCCACCAAGACTGCCATGCAGCCCGTGGACCGCTAATAGGTCTACATTCATGAAGGGGAATTTTAGAGTTCTGTGTATTTGGACGCAAAATGCTAAGTATAGAGAGCACCAAGCAAATGGAAAATGAGGCAAAATTTAATTCCAATAAAAACAAAAGTTGGATAAGAAAGGAACTGTAATCCTGACATAGTAATGTGAGTTAGCTATGAACAATATTTATATAGTCACAATAAACATTGCAAGTATAAACATTGGAGAGTAATTTAACAAAAACTGTCACTTGGCCATGTCACGAGAATGGAGAAGTATGTGTGTCAGTGTGATGATAATCTTTGGTGGTGGAAGTAGGTAGACAATTACTTAAAATGGAGACAGTGCAAGAGAAGAAAATATCTGTAGAAATCTAGATGTAAACACAGGCTGTGTAAAAGAATTTAAAGTGATTGTCTCATTGAATGGAGCTCAGTGGAGGAGACAGAGTGAGATTTTTTTTCTCACATAGTATTGAGTTTTGAAGATGTTTCTTTTATTGATATATAACAAGTCATACCTACTTAAAGAGCATAACCTGATAAGTTTTGTCATATAATCACCACAATCAAAACAGTAAATCTATTCAGTACCCCCAAGTTTCCCCCTGCCCTTTGGAAACCACATGGGTGGGTGAAAGTCAGTCCCATAAATAAGCAACACTTCCTGCTTTGGCTTTACTGCACCAAGGAACTTGTGCTGCTACTGTGGGTTCTGCAGATGCTAGCCCGGGGAAGACTTCTCGAGGTCCAACCGGGCCTTCAGCACTCCTCTTGAGAAACTCCTCCAGGAAGGCTGCTGTGGCTGCCTCTGTGCCTGTGCCCCTTCCTTCATTGGAGTGTGCCTGGGTCTTTCTCCCTTGCTCCCAGTGACCTATGAGCCCCATCAGGATGGAGATCCCCTGAGACTCAGAGTGAGGACTCAGGAAATATTTGTATCGAGTGAATGTAAGAAATATGTGACATAAGAGATGCATGAAGGGTGAATGGGGTGAAAGCAAAGTGTTTCCCAGCGTTGGTGACATAATGCTGTTGTGTTAAGATAGTATCTCTTTAAAGACCATGTGACCCAGGAAAGGTTGAAGTAGGAGAAAAACTCAGAAACCCATGTGGAGCCATCAGTGCACTCTTGGAGGCATCTGGGACACATCTGTTCCAGGATGAAACCTTCCCCCAAACATCTCATTCTTCCCTCTCCTCTCCATGCCCCATCTCTATTCCCAACCCCAGCCTCAGGACCCATGCAGGGAGCCCTAAGCTGAGCTGATCCCAGCAGCTGGGGATGCAGTTCGCTAGGGGGCATTCTTCCATCACACTGGCCCTGTCTCCAACAGGCTCAAAATCCTTCCCCAGGCTTTTTCCTACTGACTACAAACCCAGGGCTGCCCCACATTCCCTGCAGTCTTTAGCCAGAGCAGAGGACCTCTCCAGGCAGCAGTGGCACAGCCGCTAAATCCGTATGCATACTACAAGGCAGTTTTGCAGAAAAGGCAGATGCCAGGGGCTAAACTGGCATTTCCAAATGATCTTCCTTCAGCCATTGGTCCAGAGCAATCAGTTCTTAGATCTACTCCCCAGCCCCTTCCCCAGCATGATGGCTGCCCAGACAGGAATAAATTGAAGGCTGTCCTCCTGCCTTTCTCCATATACTCACCCATGTCCATGCAGCACTAAGACATGTTCCATGCAGGACTAGGAATCATGGACATTCTGGGCACTTAGAGGCCCCAGAGAAAAGGGGAAGAAATGGGGACAGGGCTTGACTCCCTCTGTATTCTGTGACTTCACCTTGTGTAAGAATCATCCCAGTTCCAGGCCTGCAAGGCACCAGAAGCAAAAGACCACAGAGAAAGGCTGGAGGCTCCAAGGGTAGGCTCAGTTTCCTTCATTTCTAAGAAAAGCACCATCTTACTTCAACCATTGTGGGGCCGCACCTCACAAACACTCTAACTTTGGAGGACTCAGCTCTCAAAGATACGGATCCTGTGAGCCAATCTGTGCCTAACGGATATTCCAGGCTTGAGCCCTGGGAGTGAAAGGGAAAGAGGGTAGCTGTGGAAGCAAAGGTCTGGCAGATTAAAACTGGAGGCACTTGAGCTTGATGTGGTGGCACACGCCTGTGATCCCATCCCTCAGGAGGCTGAGACAGGAGGATCACTGTGAGTTCAAGGCCAGCCTGGGTTACCGAAGAGAGTTCAAAGCCAGCTGAACTACATAGTGAGATCCTGTTGCAAGAAAAAAGAAAAAAGGCAGTTGTGAAGGGATGGGTAGAAGGGTGTGAAGGGGGAACAGTGTTTTTTGCAGTAGGACAAAGAAAAGAAGGCAGTCTCTTGGCCGTTTTCCGCTCTTAGAACTGGAGCATAGGCACTTCCATCCCAGTGTCCGGACTCTTCCTGTGATTTGCTTCCTGCTCCCATAAGCTGTCAGAGAGGACGCTGGAAGGTGGAATATCACAACTAAAAGGCAGTCTTCCTTTGATGTTGCCACCTGGGCCTTGGGGCCCCTCCTCCTCCAGTCAGCCGTGTGGAAGGTGAGGGGGACCATTCCTTTCGCAGCCTAGGGCTGTGGGAGGGAAGGGGTCCACCAGGAACCCTTCATATTCCAGCCTGAGAAGCAGCTGCACAGCCAGGCCAAGGCCATGTCACAGGCACAGACACAGGCTTAACAGGGATGAGGGTGTGGGTGTCTATCTCTTGCTAAGCCCTGTGCACACCTGTGATGCAACCACACCCTGTGAGCTGCACACTCCAGAGCGAAAGCCTGCAGCCCGGCTTAGTCTGAGAATTGGGTCACTTCTGCATCTTTTCTGGGCAGGATTCCAGAAACAGCCACGCTGTCACCTGGGAAGCCGCGCTACCTGGGGAGGGGGGCAGTAGATAAGAGAGAGGGAGCAAGACTGGCTGAGAAAGACAAAGGTAAGAAAGAGAAATCCCTCGCTCTGCTGTCCATGAAGATTTATAAGCAAGCAGGCTGGCCAGCCAAATGCCTACTGTGCACCGCTCCCCCCTGCTGGTCTCACAGTCACCCTCTCACTCAGCCACCCTGCTAGCCAGGTGTGGCTGCAGCTGGGCAGGCTCCGCTGAGACCCCCGGCTTTGCCCTCCGTTCTTTTACAGATGGAAGAAAAAAAGAAAAGTGTGTGTAAATTTCCTATTCCCTTTGGAATACCACCCTATTCTGCCCCCCTAGGGTGCCGAGATGAGGAGTCAGGGGGGCTGACTTGGCCCACAGCGGGCTTGCCTACCCCAAGATGTACCTCTGTGACCCTGGCTGCCTTGTACAGACCCGGTTCTGCAACCATCTCAAGAATGTCTGTCAAGCATTTTCTTAGGTGTCCCTGTAAAGGCCCCTGAAAAACAGGCTGCACCGTGTGGCCTTTCCCCTGATTTTGCAACCAGAGTGCACAAGCCTACACCCACTCTCATACCTCCACCAAGTGTTTCCAAGAAGAACGCTGTCCATAAGGTGAGGCCATCTGGGAACCTCTCTCTTCCTCTTCATTCATAAGATTCCTACCCACCACGGCTAGTTAGACTAACACTGGTGTCCTATCCACAGCTTCTCCTTGTAGAGTGGCCTCTTCGCTTGGCCCAGATGACCCATTTTCTCATTTGTATCAGGTCCAATCACTATTTGAAATGCAATATTTGGTTTCCAAGTAAGCCACATGCACACACATATGCCCACTTTTAGGAGGCCTTTATTAAAAATTAACAATGTCCCTGGCCATTAAGTTTGCAGCGTTTCCTTGCCCCTGGCTGCCTCCAGCAAATTTAGGAATTGCAAACTTCAGGCTGAGGAGAGGAAGAAAGGGTACAGCCGGGGACAGAAATCGGCTGCGACTCCCCGCGTGGAAGGAACCTGAGCATCCGCTCCCACTCCTGCCCGAGATCTGCGAAGAGGCCCTGCACTGCCAGGCCTCAGGAGGAGTGCGGAAGCGGCGCGGGCAGCGTGATGGGGTAGTGTCAGAGCCGACATCCACTTAGGAAGAGTTGGAGTGGAGGGCGATTCGGTTAAGTAAGTGGGGAAAATTCTGCAGATTTTTCGAACCTAGATTCACACTTGACTCGGCAACAGCTCTTTAGAGGGCTGGCAAAGGTGTCTGTAAACAATACAAGCTCAATTCAAAGGTTGCCGCTGGGGATGAAAACGGAGGGGGTTAGGGAAGAGGTCCCGCAGCTCTGAAGAGGGTGCGAGGCGAGCGGCTGTGGACGTCCTTGCAGTCTTTCACCGGGTCCCTCGCGCAGCAAGACTGGACGCACGGTGCTCGTGCGTAGGCGCCGTGCCGCCTGCCGTCTTTGGGACCGCAGGTAAGAGCGAGGCAGGAATGGGGAGGGACGGCAGTCAGGGGCTGAGTTGGACTAAATCGTCCCAAGCGGCTCCAACGGAGGCTGGGGGAGGCACCGCGCGACCGTGAGCCCCGGCGAGGGGGACCGAGCTTGGGCCGGTCCAGTGCCACCAGCGCCGCCTCCCGGAGGAAGGCGGCGGCCAGAGGGGGAGTGAGAGGAGGCGGAGGGCGGGGGAGGGCGGCGCGCCGAGAGGTTATTTGTGGTTCGCTTTGATCCCGAGGGGGAACCTGAAACTCTCACATTCCTGGCATAGCTGCCGCCTCCACCGCGGACCGACCCAGGGGCTGCGCGCTCGGGCGCGAGCAGCCAGAGCGTCGGCGCCGCTGCCGAGTGCGCACCTCCGCCTCCAAGCTGAGCCGGGCGAGCCGGGCTGGGACGTCCGGGCTGAGCGCGCCAGGCACCCGCGGCCCGCACGGTAAGCAAAGCCGCTTCGCGCTCCACAAGGACGCCGCCCGCGAGAGCCCGGGTACCCGCACCCGGCCTCCTCTCGGAGCGCGAGCACGGCCGGTGCGTTCGTCCTTCTGGGTGCAGTGTGCGCTTTCGAGGCGGCCGCTCGCCCAGGGAGTGCTGCGTGGCGCGCTTGGGGCTGGGGGCTGGAAGGCTCGCGGATCCCCCGGGGCTGGAGCAGGGGGCAAATTTGGAGAGCGCAGGGAGGTTTCGGCTCGTGGGTCGAAGTTGGGGGGCGTGGAGCGCGGCTGCAGGCGCCTCGTGGGGTTCAGGCTGGAGGGCCCTCGAGGCTGATTTGGCAAGGCGGGGGGCACAGGTGTCTTGTGTCCCCCACTGGCCCAAGAATTCCTCTTTGTCTTCCTTGGAAAATCCTTTCTGGAGCCACGAACTGGCTCTCACTTAGAAAGAATGCAGCCTGCTGTCCAGTCCGGTGACGTCAGCGCTGGAGTATTTGGAAAACAAAGAGGGCTGGGAGGGAGCAAGGGAGGTGGACCCGCGACGCTTAAAGAGCTCTCCAGGCTGCGTCTACCCTCGCCAGCTCGGCCGATGTGTACTGGCGTCTGCCGGGGCGCCGATCCTCCCCGAATCGAGGCAGGGCGGGACCCGTGGCCGGTGCGATCTGATTTGGATACTAGCTGTGGTTCCTTCTGCTAGCGCGAGCCCAGGCGAGGCTAGAGGTGCGCGCTTGCTTGGCAAGGTGGCTTTCAGAGGGCGCAGCGCGCTACCTCGGTAGAGGCGCACTGCCCTGGTAAGGGAAACCGAATTTAGCAACGGCTCAGACCTTCGGTATCAGAAAGATTGTGGATTTCAGGGGCTTGACTGGGACAAATTTGCGACGAGAGGCCTTGGGGATGTGCCTGTCTCCCAGTCCTGGCACACTGCTGGCGCGCCTAGAACCTCCGGAAGGTTCTGCATTCCTTTTCGCCGCTCCCGGATCCTCCTCAGCAGGAGTCAGCCCAGACAGTGATTAACCTAGGAAATGCCCCGCAGATGAAACTCCGAGCGAGTTGGCTCCTGGTTGTTTGTTTTGCCCCTGGTACCCGAGTACTGGGGGTGAGGACGATGATCGGGTGCAGGCTCCCTCCCCCAGCCCCCTCATCTGGGCAGCTGGAGGCCTGGGAGTGGCGGAGTAGATTGGGAATGGCTGCTATGTAACGTGCCAAGCCCAAACTGAGGCAGGGCACCAGGGCTGGTTTTGTGGCAGAGGAGAGGCCACATTCCCTCTCCCTCCACCTCCCATACACACAGGGCCTGTTGCAGCACGGATTTTGTTTGTTTTTCCCTGGATCTCAGTTTAGAGGTTTGTGTTGGAGGAGGCGGTGGAAAGGAAGGCAAGCAGCCATGAGCTGTGGGGTGACCAGGCATAGAAGGGGGAGCCATTTCCTTGGGTATGCTGTCCCCAAACCTTAGGCCCACAGTTCCTAACCTTCAGACCTGTACGGTTGTTACTGCTGCCAGGAGCCCTACTGAGTGTCCACCCTGCATGCTCTTAGCGGTCTTTTCTGGGTAGCAAGTGTGTGCAGAAAGGGACAATCATCATGAAGGCGACCTGCCTTTCTTTCTCTGCCCAGCCTCCCCTGCTGCTTCCGTGCGACTGCGAACCCTTTTGCCTCGTTCCACAAACCATTGTCCTATTGTATAGGGCCTTGCTTGTTTCCATCCTTTCACCAATGAAGACGCAGTTTCTCCTTTTCCTCGTTCACTTTGACAATGACTGCCAAGGTCACCCGTGACAAGGAATGCCAGATTCATTTTATCAGCAACCTTTGATGAAGCGGGGGCCCAGGCTGCCCTCTAGGAGTTCTCTGGCTCAGGAAGAGTGCGGGAAGCCTGTGGATGGCTTGTAGGGGTAGCATTGTGGCCACAAGACTCTTCATTCTAGAAGGAGCTGGGAGCTGTTTGCCCAGGCTCCTATGGGATTAGTTCATTCTTTATCATGCGGTTTGTCCATTCTTTAAATGGGGACCCTGTTGATTTCTGGTCTGGACAGCTAAGTGGTTAGATCTGGGCTAAGCTGGCCATGGGGCATCCATGAAGACGTGTGCTGGGTGGCTCCTACAGGGGGCTGTGGTTTCTGTTAGATTATTTTCTGGTTTGCTGTCATACTTCTCTAGGATTAGTAAGTCTCGGTAAACGTCATTACAATGGTAACCATTCGCCAAGGATTCACAGTGTACCAGGAGCTCAACAGCTGTTGTATCTTTTAAAGCCCAACTGTGTGGCAAGCAATATTCTTTTTTTTTTAATGGAGAAATTGAAGCTTGGAGGTTAGGTAATTTGCTTTAAGCAACTGGGGGCAGCATTGGCAGTTGAACTCTGGTTTGTGTGAAACGCACCTACCCCAGCCTTCCTCTGCACATTATGCTTGCAGCCGGACTGTAATGGAAGGTTGTCCCCTTTCTCATATGTGTCCACTAACTTCTCTCCCACCCCCTGTCCAGGTGCTCTGGGTCCAGGTGCCTGCTGGCCATTGCCTAGGAAGGCGTGTGCCAGCCAAAACAGCATGAGGACACTGGAAGACTCCTCGGGGACAGTCCTGCACCGCCTCATCCAGGAGCAGCTGCGCTATGGCAACCTGACAGAGACGCGTACACTGCTAGCCATCCAGCAGCAGGCCCTGCGGGGTGGGGCTGGAGCTGGGGGCACGGGGAGCCCCCAGACCTCCCTGGAAATCTTGGCACCTGAGGACAGTCAGGTGTTGCAGCAGGCCACCAGGCAGGAGCCCCAGGGCCAGGAGCACCAGGGTTGTGAGACCCACCTAGCAGAGAACACCCTCTACCGGCTATGCCCACAGCCCAGCAAGGGTGAGGAGCTGCCTACTTATGAGGAGGCCAAAGCCCACTCGCAGTACTATGCAGCCCAGCAGGCAGGGCCACGGCCACACATTGCAGAACGGGATCCTCGTGGGGCCCCGGGAGGCAGCCGCCGGCAGGATGAGGCCCTCCGGGAGCTGAGGCATGGGCATGTGCGCTCACTGAGTGAACGGCTCCTACAGCTGTCCCTGGAGAGGAATGGTGCCCGCGTCCCCAACCACATGAGCTCTTCTCACAGCTTCCCACAGCTGGCTCGCAGCCAGCAGGGCCCTGCACCCCGGGGTCCTCCTGCTGAGGCCCCAGAGTCCCGTGGACCCCCACCACAGTACCCACACGTTGTGCTGCCTCATGAGACTACAGCTGGCACTGACCCCAGGTACCGCGCCCGAGGTGGCCCACACCTCCAGCATGCTGAAGTCAGGTAACTATGCCCACCGTGGCCTTTCAACCTCTGGCTTTCTTCTAGTGTAGTCTCCCAGAGAGGAATGCCTCAGTATCTTCTCCTGGCAAGGAGTTTGAGCTGACAAGATCCCTGGCCCGCTCCACTGCTACCCAACTCCAGAGGGTGCCTAATATAACCCCCTCCTTCCTTGAAGGGACAGCTAAAGGCTGATGGAGAGGAGGACATAACCAAGGTCACATAGGAAGTTAGTATCATTGCTTTGCTTCACAGATACTCCTGTCTGCTTAGCAGGAGCATCAAGTAACTACGGTTCCCAGGAAGTAGGAATTGTAGCAAGGGTTGGGGGCGAGACTGTGGAAAGAACCTCCAGAAGACGAAGGGTGAAAGTCACTGCCATATGGTTCCCAAGTAGAAAGGAGATGCATGGCTTTGCTGGAGGTTTTGTTTGTGTCTCAGTGGGCAACTTGGTTCTGTAACAAGTGGGAGAGCTGTTCCTAATGGGGCCAAAAGAACCAGGGGGTCACCTGGAAACAGCTGTTCTATGGCTACTGTTCATTTCCTTCCGTGCTTTTCCATGCGCCTATAGCTCATAATGGGAGAGGAAGCTGGGTCAGGTGAGCTCCCTTCTGTGGAGGCTCAGGAGAGGGTGTCAGTTTGACATTTGAGTGTGAAGGGAAGCCGTGAGAGGATGTGATTTGATTAAACTTCAAAAGGTGAATACAAGGGTAACTGATGGATGCAGAGAAAGGGAGTGTAAGGGCCAGAATGGAAGCCAGGGGCCGTGAGGCGGGAAACCAGAATACTGCAGATGTGAGGGTTCCTGGATGAGGCTTTGCCTCAGTCATTCATCCCTCTGGGTTCAGCACTCTCTCCAGAGTTGCAGACACATCCATCACTGTTGCATCTTCAGTTGGGGGTGTCCAGAGAACCCCGCCAGAGGGGCTGTGGATTTATGAACTCTCTTTGGTGGCTCAGGGTCAAAGTCTGATTCTCTTCATGCCTGCTGAGTCTCCGTTTAGTCATTTACTTTCCCACTGTTCGGCCTTTTCTGGAGGAGATGCCTTTCCTTGCTCTCAAGAAATGAGTCAGTAGTGTGACAGTGCTGGTGTGGAAGAACCCTAGGGCGAAGAAGCCTCATGAGTTTGCTCCAGCTCCGGGCCCTCCGGATTTCCACTTCATCTCTCTCCTCAGGGCTGGTCAGAAAGAGTTTGGGAAGCTGAGTCAAGGTTTCTTCTTTGGGACCTGCCCTAGTGAATGCTGTCAGGAAGTGATAACGTCATAGCAGGGAAGCAGACTGTTTTAAGGAGAACAAAAAAGGGACAGCAAGGGCAAGGGAAAGTGAGCATGACGGGGAAGGAGACGCTGTTCTTTCCTGCCACACAGTCATCCCCAAAGGATACTGCTGTGTCTGTCTGCCAGCCCCACGCAGGGGCAGCAGGTTTCAGAAGCTACCCTGGGAATGGCCGCAATAGCAGAGACAGCCGTTCGGACATTGCACAGGCATAGAGCCCTGCCCAGCTGTCACCGGAAGCCTTACTTTAGGTAACAGGGAAACGCACCTGCTACTTTCTCCTTTCAGCTGACCGATGAAGACTGTTAGGTGCTAGGGACAGGGACTTGAGCCTTGGGTCCTCAGAAGAGCAGAGGGAGGCCTAGGCTGCAAGATGTGGGTGCTGAGCAGACAGACTCAGGAGTAGAATTCAGTTTTTATAGGCTTCTGAAGCTTGAAAAGTTTCTTTCTGAAATGGAAGCAGTTGTGGCATTTTGGAGTCACACTCCCTGTGCCTCTCTCTTTGCTCTTCAACACAGAACCCTGAGGGTGATGGTGGGCCTTCTCCACAAACCAGCAGAACACTGTCCCTTGCACGCTATAGTGTGCTAACCCAAAGGTAGCCCTCATACTGTACACCCAGAACAGGCCCAGGTCCCTCCTGGGAGAGCAGGGGTAACGTGCCATTAAGGGAGTGCTTACCATGTCCCAGCATCCACCAGCCCTTACCTGTGAGGCAGGAGACCACTTTTGAAACAGCAAGGGAATGGCCACAGAGGGAGTGAGGCACCTGCCTAAGTCTAACAGCTGGAGCTGGGGTTTCAACCCTTCTGTATCACACTCTTACCTGACATCTGTCTTACTGCTGTCACCTTAGCCGCAGCCCTCTAGGAATGTCTTGGGAGTTGCGAGGATGGGAACCAAGACCCAGAGGGAGGGAGAACACTTGAGTGTGCTACTTCAGGGGACCTGTCACTGACACAGGCAGCTGCTGAGCCCAGCCACACCCAATTGCCCTGGAGCCTTAGAAGACTATTGGTTTAGTTATGATCCATTAGCTTCTAGAATGGAAAAGAAACTTCTACTGTTTAGAAAGCTCAAAGGTGCATTTTTTAAAATGCCTTATTGAAGCAGTAGTTCTTGTGAGGCCTAGGACAGCTTAGGGTGATCCCCAAGGCCTCAGCCCTAGTGAGACAGCTCAGGACACCTTGACATTCATTCCCTCCAGCCCTACTCTCTGGCCCTTGAGTGTCGGGGAGTCTTGGGCAGCCACCGTTTGGGAAGGGGCCTTTGCACTGGTCACTGTCCAACACTGCAGAGGTGGAAACTGGTGTTCACAGCTTATTGCTATTAGTTAGTCATGAAGTCTGTGAGCTCTCTGAGTGCCGTGTCTTCTGTTTGCCAGGATCCTGCAGGCCCAGGTACCTCCTGTGTTCCTCCAGCAGCAGCAGCAGTACCAGTACCTGCAGCAGCCCCAGGAGCACACTCTCCCCCCACATCCAGCTGTTCTCAGTCATGGCCCTCTGGGAGTGGAGGGACCTTCGAGTGCCCAGGCCTCCTCAGCCACCGTAGGGGGTGCCCACCTAACCCAGATGGAGACTGTGTTGAGAGAGAATGCCAGGCTGCAGAGAGACAACGAGAGGCTGCAGAGGGAGCTGGAGAGCTCAGCAGAAAAAGGGAGCCGCATCGAAAAGGTAGGCTGGCTGGGGCCGCCACAGGGTGGGGAGGCTCAGAAGTCTGAAAGCCTGCATCTGGCTGGATCTCTCTCTGGCCCCCACCCCCTTCACTCCTCTGCACCTCCCCAGCTGACGAGACAGCTGGAGAGGCCGCCAGCGCAGGCCAGAGCATGAGCAGTTGCTGGCCAGTGGCAGTTAGAAAGAGCTCATTCACCAGCTCCCTGCTCTCTCACACCCTGGCCCTGCACACAGTCCCTCCCGTGGACACCTCCCACAGAGAGCTCTTTGTGTCCTCTACACAACAGCCAGTCTGTTCCAGGCCAAAGAGAAAGTCCCTCCTCTTGGAAAAAAAAAAGCCACTTGTTGGCATGGCAAGCCAGCTAGGAGCACGTGTGGGGCCTGTGGCAGCCAAATGGGAGGGGCAGTTGGGGCCAGGGTGGCCCTCTTCGTGGTCAGTGGCAGAGCAGAAAACAGAGACTCCAGACAGAGCAGCTCAGGCTCAGGGCCGGTGCCCCCTTGACTGAAAGCTTAGTCGTGAGCTGAGGTTAAGCCTTAGCACATAGCCTGGAGCCTGCCTGTCATGTTGGGCATGGGGTCAGACCACCCAGAACATGAGCACCCTGGCCCTCTTGTGCTCAGATTTCTCAGCAGACCAGCCAACAGTAAAATGCTGCTTTCTGCACAATGGCCACAGCAAAGTTGTATTTAGTGGCCCTGGAGGCTGCGCTTGTTGAGTTCCTGGCCAGGGGACAGTCAGCATCTGGTCCTTTGGGCAGCAGATGGGACCCTTGGTGCTGGTCCCCGCAGTCTGGCCCTCAGGAGGCTGCAGGCTTCTGACTGTACCACTAGAGCCACTGCGGTTTTATACTTGCTTTTTCCCGTCTCCTCCTTTTTCGGTGTAGAATGGTAGGTCTGCCTGGGATCGGTCCCTGGGAGCCCTGTCCTTCCTTCAGCTCTGCTTGTGCCTCTTGCAGCTGGAGAGTGAAATCCAGCGGCTCTCTGAAGCCCACGAGAGCCTGACAAGAGCCTCTTCCAAGCGCGAGGCCCTGGAGAAGACCATGAGGAATAAGATGGACAGTGAAATGAGGCGGTTGCAGGACTTCAACCGAGATCTTAGAGGTGAGAGTTAGGTATAAGGTGCGAGAGCTGGGAGTATCTGCAGAGCTTTGCTGTTCCAGGGGAAAATCCCAAGTCTCTGTTCTCTGCAAACATAAGTGCAAATTGACTCCAAGGCCAGGCTGAGACTCTGGGGGATGCCCTGATGGAAAGATCCTTGTCTCTGTTCAGGGCCTTGGAGCACTGCATGGAACCCCCATTGTGTGGCCCCCACTGAGGGTGTTTCCTCCTGGATGACTGAGCGGGGCCTCCCTATGAGCCTACCTCCAGCTTGGAGGAAGCAGCCCCATCAGGAGGGCCCCAGGGAAAACCCCAGGTAGGCAGCATTGCCAGACACTGAAACATCTGCCCTTCATTTGTAACAGAGAGATTGGAATCTGCAAACCGCCGCCTGGCAAGCAAGACACAGGAGGCCCAGGCGGGCAGTCAAGACATGGTGGCCAAGCTGCTTGCTCAGAGTGAGTAGGGGTCCTGCTGAGAAGCCTGGCCAGGTGTGCAGATGCTGAGGCCACAGTGGCTGTTCTGGAGGGTGGGGTGACCCTCTCCCTTGGAAAGCAGTACCTTAGGCAGAAGTTTACTAAATGGCTACTCTGTGCCAGACTAGACCTCAGGGAGGCGTGGCTTCCAAAGAGGAATAAGATCTGGTTCTATATTTATTGGGAAGAGCAGTTGGTATGCATGGGAGAGCTGTGCACAGTGATTTGCTGAGCTGTGATAGTGACCATCAGTGCAGGGTTGTCTGTTGCAGAGGAGAGTGGGGTAGGGGAGCCCTGAGCCAGGAGAATGAAGAATCAGTTTCCTGGGGAGTCCAGGCAACAGAAGCATGGAAACATGAGAAGCTGGGAAGCCTGGTGGAGCTGGGCCATAGCAAGGCTGCCAACAATCTAAAGAAGGGGTTCAGAGGGCCTCTCTGAAGGGGGATGTGTGGTCTTCCTTGAAGGATAAATGAGTTCACTGTCCAGTCCACTCCCTCCTCCCTCCTTCCTTCCCTCTCTTTCTTCCTTCCTCCATCCATTTGTTCATTAGAATTGGGCTAAGTAGGTATTTTAGCAGAGGGAGAAAACAAAACAGCTCCTGAAAGTGGAAGAAGGAAGGTCAAGAAAGTGGGAATGAGCTTGAAGCAGAAGCCTGAGCTCAAGAATGTTCACCATCCCAGAGACTGGTAACCAGAAGGTCCCTGGTGGGCTGGGAGACTATGGGGCCTGCATGGATGGAGATGCAATTAGTTGGCTCCAGTGGGGGTGCATGGAGGGGCTGGGGATACAGAGGGAGCCCTGAGCTCAGCAGCAGGAAGAACTCAGAGTCCCACAGGGATGGGGATGGTTGGCTTCCGGGTCAGGTGGCTTTAGGAAGGAACCCGTCAGAAAACCCATTGTCAGTGGTCCTGAGTGCCTGGCAGCAGTAGGAGGGCCTAGTCTGGCTGGCAGCAGCCCCTTGTCTTGGGAGAGGACCCAGCCCTGGACAGAGCCTCCCTCAGCACCTGCTGGGGCTGGGAATAGGGAGACAAAAGCCAGGCTGAGTAAGGTGCCCCCCCACCCCCCCACCCCCACACACGCCCCAAGGGTCCCTGGAAGGGATTGTTGGGGGGGCAGTGCAGCTCTGCTGGCTACCTCCGGAATCCGGGAGAGCTGGAGCTGGTAGGCCAGGCAGTGGGGGAGCTTTGAGAGGGCTTTTAGGGCCTGACTGCCAAAGAAAGGAAATGGGGGGTGATTTCTGGAAGCCTGCGAATGGGAGGGGACGGGGGCTGGCCAGGCAGCGTTTCCGCTCCCTGGGGAGCGAGCAATCGCCAGCCTGTTCTTGGCTTCTCACTGGAGCCATTAATCTCGCAGGCAGCCATGGGTGACCTGAATGCCTAGCATTCCTGAGCCGCCTGGCTGTTCCGCTCCCGGCCCGCCTCCCGCCATGAACGCTGCAGCCTGGCGCCCTTCAGCCTCGGACTCTGGGAGGAGGCTGGGCAAGCTCTGGGTCAGGCTGGCTGCACAGGCGTGGCCCTGCCCCTTTGGCGGGGCGTGTTTCTCACTAGCCCCCTTACATGCCATCCTGGGGCTGCCTACTGGCAGCAGCACCACACCTTTCTTAGGTCCTCGTGGCCCCCAACTCTCGCCAGTGCTGCTTAGAGGCTGTAGGAAGCTGCAGGAACTTTCTGGAAGCAGAACGCTGGGTTCCCTGGCTCTACCATGCCAAGGGGTAAGGGAGCCCCAGCGGTTTTGCTGGAGGAGTCTGGCTGACCTTCTCCATTTGTGGTGTGGGGGAGCCCTGGTCCAGAGTGTGGCCACCTGGGAATCCTGAAGCCTGACTGCCCTCTGCTCCCTGCCTTGTCTTCTCACCAGAGCCTCAGGTCCTGGACTGTAAGACGGGACAGCACTCTACCTCCTGGCCATTCTGAGGCTGGGATTCTAAACTGTAGGGAGCACCCGTATGAGTCCACCTGCTTCCAAACCTGCCTGCTCCCTCCCCCACTGACCGAGTGTGAAGGGTTCCATTTCTTTATCATGGTCCTTCCACATCTTTTCACTCCATGCTGTAGAACAAAGCTGGCCAGCCTTCAGAATTCCAGAGTAAGCCACGGTTGCCTGTGTGACCTCCCTTTCCTGCCCTGAGTCAGTGAATGTCCTTTCTGGACATTCACACGGCCCAAAGATTAAAATAATGCCCAGTTCCTCCATCTTGCCGCATTTCAAGAGCTCAATAGCCAGTGGCTACTGCTTGCATGGCACAGTATAAGGTGATTCCACTGTGACAAGTCCTCCAGACCATAGTGCTATTCCAGAGACAGGTTCAGTAGGCGGACCTCACAGTCTGTTCCTTTCCTCCTCTCCAGCACAGTAGACAGCCACTCCTCAGGGGACCAGTCTGAGACTTCCAGAAGGCAGGGGACAGGGGTGAGTTTAGCCTAGAGGTTGGGCTGAAGACCCTGTGATTTGGCCAGGGTCTCATTTATTCCAGCTATTTGGAAAGGTTCTCTAAGCACTAAGCAGAGTGCCCCTGGGTGATTCTCCCCTCAACACAATGTCTCCAGTAAGGTAGCTCAGAGTGGCCTTGAACTCACTGTGTAGCCCAGGCTGGCCTCAAACTCACCAAGATCCTCCTACCTCAGCCTCCTAAGTGCTGGGATTACAGGGTATACCACCACACACAGCTTGCCACAGGGCTGGGAGGCCTGTAGGGGCAAGTGGCCTGCACTACAGCCAGACAGCCTGGGCCTTTAGAATCAGGCCTACTTGGGTTCCCACTTAGCAGCACCATTCTCTTATGTTTCTTGGGGTGGGAGGGCATGGTGGACACAAATCCTACCTGGAGAGGCTGGAGGTGTCAGTGAAGTAAGATGTGGGGCAGCAGATGGTGCTTTTTTCTTCCTTCCTTGACACAGTCCCCCTGAACTTTCACTTTCTCATCTGTCAATGGGAATGATGGTGCTCCTTGACCAACCTTAATCAGGGAGCATCTCTACTCATGCAAGTTCAAGGGAAGCAGTGGCTGTGTTTTGGAAATGGTGACATCTGGCACAATTACAAGTATCCCAGCAAAGAGGTGGTGTGGCACAGTCATTACCTCAAGGGTCCCGTCACTTTCCCATAGCTAGCTCCTAGGCTTCTAGGGAGTGAGGAGTTGTCAACGCAGCCTAACAGGCAGTGGGGCCATCGAGGGCGGGCAGTGTCAGTGACGGGGGATGGGGCCCCTCTCCCACCTGCAGGCTACGAACAGCAGCAGGAGCAGGAGAAGCTGGAGCGCGAGATGGCCCTGCTGCGCGGTGCTATCGAGGACCAGCGGCGACGGGCCGAGCTGCTAGAACAGGCTCTGGGCAACGCACAGGCCCGCGCCGCACGGGCGGAGGAGGAGCTACGCAAGAAACAGGCCTACGTGGAGAAGGTGGAGCGGCTGCAGCAGGCCCTGGGGCAGCTGCAGGCTGCCTGTGAGAAGCGAGAGCAGCTGGAGCTGCGTCTTCGGACACGCCTGGAGCAGGAGCTGAAGGCCCTGCGTGCGCAGCAGGTGAGCTGGGCAGGCCTGCGAAGGAGGTAGAGCTGGGGCAGCATCAGAGAGCCAGCTCTGAGAATGCGGGAAGCCCCTGTCAGGCAGAGGGCAACTGATCTGTGTCCTACCTTTGCTGCATGCCTCTGTTCACCCACTTGTCACAGCAAAGACTCTGCCACTTGGCCTGTGTCTAGGCTTGGGAGTCACCTGTCCTCAGCTATAGCTCAGGTTGGCATCCTTGATACATAGAGAAAGTAGGCTGCTGTTAACTTTCATGTAGAAGACTGGCCACCTCTCTTAGCTGCCCAAGATAGGAAGGAAGTTGGTCCTGAGTCTTTTTTTTTTCTATTTGCGGTACTGGGGATCGAACTCAGGACCCTGCGCTTGCTAGGCAAGCGCTTATTCCACTGAGCTATATCCCCAGCCTGGTCCTGAGTCTTTATCCTCCCTTGGGCTTTTATGTGTCTCTCGGTGTTTACAAATCAGATAGTTCTGTCTCTGTTCCCATCCTTACCCTTCCCACAGAGGTAATTATTGATAGCACTCCAGTTTCAGTCGAGAATTTATTATATAGTTTCCTATGTCCTCGAGGACCCATGGCCACCACGCCCCAACCTCTACCTTGACGTGATGCTCCTTGTTCTGCAGAGACAGGCAGGCACCTCCAGTGGGGTCAGCAGCAACGGTGGGTCCCCAGAGCTCAGTGCCCTGCGACTGTCAGAACAACTTCGGGAGAAGGAGGAGCAGATCCTGGCGCTGGAGGCTGACATGACCAAGTGGGAGCAGAAGTATTTGGAGGAGCGTGCCATGCGACAGTTTGCCATGGATGCGGCCGCCACTGCAGCTGCCCAGCGTGACACCACTCTCATCCGACACTCACCCCAGCCCTCGCCCAGCAGTAGCTTCAATGAGGGACTATTCACCGGGGGTCACAGGCATCAGGAGATGGAAAGCAGGTTTGGCATTGCAGGCAGGCCGGGGCACCTAAGACACAGTGTCCAGTCTCTGCTGCCCTTGATCCCTAGTAAACAGGTCCCTGTCCCCACTCAGCTCAGCAATCCCTCCACTTTTAAGATGACCTGGCATGTTGGGCACGCCAAGAATTACAGGCACAGACTGTGGTTGTGCCGGTGCTGGAGCATCCAGACTCTGCAGCCCATCTCCGGTGTAGCCCTCCAGGATGAGGGTCATGTATCTGCTGTCTATCCTCAGTGGGATTGGACCCCACCCCGCTGATCTGCTTAGGCCATGTGAGGAGGCCCAGCACCTCATGTGCCAGGCTCTGAGAGCAACAGCTCCACCCCAGGCCTGCACTGTAAGGGCAAGAAGGTCCCACCTGGCCTCAGAGAGGGCTTCTGTCAACTCAGACAAGGTAGGGAGGGTGGAGGCACTGACTCTGTGGGTCTGACCATATGGTCTCCTTCTTCAGGCTAAAGGTACTCCATGCCCAGATCCTGGAGAAGGATGCTGTGATCAAGGTCCTTCAGCAGCGCTCCAGAAAGGACCCTGGCAAGGCTGCCCAAGGCTTTCTGAGGCCAGCCAAATCGGTGCCATCCATCTTCCCAGCTGCAGCAGCAGGGGCTCAGGGCTGGCAAGGACTCTCATCAAGTGAGCAGCAAGCAGATGCTCCTGCCCGACTGATGATGGGTAAGAAGAGGCTTGTAGTGTGGAGAGAGGGGAGTTGCTCTTGGGCATTGGCACAGGTTGCCAGACCTTTCCTCCCAGAACCAAGGCTCCTAGGAGCCAGAACTCTCAGACTCCTCAGCAGACTGGCTTTTGCTCTGGCTCAAGGCCCAACAGTCTACAGTGTCTTGCCTGATGGGGAGGAGTGTCAACCCCATTTCCATGCATTCCATCACCATAGGCCCCAGTCACCAACCACCCAAGTGGAGTGGAGCCTTCTACAGCAATACACCTTCTTCTAGGCAAGTCTTCTCCACCCTTCCTCTAAGCAGATACCACAGAAATCCTAGATTTAATCTGCGTAGAAGTGTTCCACCACTCAAAACAGTTGGAAACTAATGCAACCTGATAGTTACTCCCTTTTGAAAATAGAAGCATTAGCTGGGTGTGGTCCCAGCTACTCAGGAAGTTGAGGCAGAAGTATAAGGCCAGCCTGGGCAACTCAGCAAAACCTTGTCTAAAAGTTTAGAAAAAAAAAAAGGCTAGGATATAGCTCAGTGTTCCCTGGGTTCGTTCTCCAGTACAAGGGGCTGGTGTAGGGGAACAGAAGCATTTAGCCTTAACAGAGTTGTTGCAGATCGGGAGGTGCCCAGTAGGTCCACTTCACTGGGTTATTCTTCAAATTGGGGCTACATCTTGTAAGCCAGGCATTAACCACCAAACTCCTGCCTTTCCTACAGACAGGATACCCATGGAGGAGCTGGTGGCCGCGGCTCCCCTCCCTGCCCACTCCAAACACGGGAGCAGAGATGGGAGCACCCAGACCGAGGGCCCCGTGGAGAGCACCTCTGTTTACCTGGCATCAGAGCCTGACAACCTTCTGGGCTGCAGCAGTGGCCAGAGGGCAGCCTCTCTGGGTGAGCCTCCACTTCCTCCTTGTTTCTGTGCCATCTGCGGGTGTGCTGGGGTGTGAGCTGGGACCCCACGGCCCCTTCTCCCCAAACCCTTCCTGGTCATTGCTCATCCTTAATGGGTAGCTCCGCCTGGTGAGAGGTGAGAGGTCTGGCTGACCCAGTGTAATGTGAGGGCTGTTGGTGAATAAGTAGAGGAACTGGAAACCCATAAACCAGACAGATCCCAAATGGAGAAGCACAGCAGCCCAGGGGAAAGCACCGCCTCCTCCTCCTCCACCCTTCCCCTCCGTACTTCATTGCCAGTCTGCATGCCTAAGATACTGGCGCTTATGGAGTCATCCTGATGGCACTCACGAGTTGGGGGAATGTTTAGAAGGAGAAACTTGAAGACACCCTTTCTTCTTCTGCTCCCCTTTCACATTAGCCTCTGCATATTTGCCTGGGCCTCATGATCTCAGAAAGCCACAAGCATGAAAAGAATGCTGCCGCTTCCCTCCCTCTGGGCTCTCCATGGCTTCCTCTAAGCCCTCTAACTAGTCCAAAGTCACAAACACGTCATCTGCACTAGAGGGTGGTCCGTTCTGAGCCAGTTGAGAAAAGCAAGGCATTGTGCTTGGTTGACCAAACTGTGAGAACCTGGGCAGCCAAGAAGAGAGCCGGTGAAGTGAAGATCTTTGTTATAAAAGTTCTTGAAGGGCAAGATTTTAAAAGTGCCATCTAGTGACACTCATCGCATGTACCTGTTTTCTTACTTCTCTTTCCAGACTCTATAGCTTCATCCAGAGCCCAGGACTTGTCAGATATGGTGGAGATACTGATCTAAAGGAGGCGGTTCCTTGGGGACCCTGGATCATGCCCGCCCCTCCCCTGCCACCAGGCCATTCCAGCAGCCCCCAACTGCAGCTTCCCTACCTTCCCCAACCTTTGACCATCTAGTCCCAGGAGCTCAGGAAGGAGTGCTGCGGGGAAGAGGGGAGCTGAAAGAGACCAGTGCCCCAGGAGATTCCACTTAAGCTACATTCCACCCGCGCCCATGGAGAGTGCAGATCCACTCGTTACCTGCTGCTGGGATAGCAGAAGAAAGCCCAAGATGGTGTCTGAGCCCCCTCTGCCCTGCCAGCTGGCGTTTAGGCAAGGAGGGAGAGGGGATGTGTTGGCTTGGGCAGCCGATTCCCAAGGATGGTTTCCCACAGGCACCAAATGGGGTAACCAGGCCAGCCATGGTTTTCTCTGGCTAACTTTGGGTCTAACCAACCTCATCTGTTCTTCAGCTCCTCGCTGCCTTCTTGGGAACACAAGACTTGAATCTTTTAGGGACTGTCAAGGATGTGAATCTTACAGAAGTCACAGCTTCACTCCTCATTTGGAATGGGTTGGGGGCCATCCAAGTGGACTGGGGACAATGTGGTTTGTATATAATTTCCTTTCTTATGGAACAGAAGACTATGGTGTCTTGGTCCAGGTTGGTCTTCATGGGCTGTGCTCATTGTCTCTGCTGCCATGGTTTCTGAAACTTCTAACTGGCTTCCCAGTTACTCCTCCTCAAGTGCTTGGTCCGTGGAGTTGGATGTAGGCTGATTCACAGGATGTTGGTTCTTTTGGCCCATTAGACCCTGTCTTACCTGCCCATAGGATCTCCAGCCTTTTGAAACTTCTGTCCCTGGGACATCCTGTCATTTTGATTATAAACTCTGAGCCAGATGAAATGAGCCACCACACAGACATCTGTGATGCCCAGTTGTGCACATGGGTGGCCCTGCCCAGCACTAGCACTCTCTGAGGACACTGGAGAAGTTGTCTTGTTCTCGTAAATGTCTTTGTTCCCACCTGGAGGGCCTGGGAAAGGGAACACTGATATCAAAAACTAGTTGATGAGCTACAAGATATAACTCAAATTGTCCTCTGAGTGGAGTCTATCAAAACACCCCGTGAGGCTGGCTCCTCAAACTACCCATCCCCAGCACTGAACCCGGGCCAGACCCTTGGAACTAAGGTCAAAGGATCCCACCGGCAGCCTACAGCAACAGTGACTTTGACTTCTGGTCTTAAAGTGCCCCGGTTAAGCCCAGGAGCAATTGGTGGGTTTTAGCAGTTTTGTCCTTACTGTTTCTAGTTTTTCTCAACTCTTTGTTGTTGTGTTTTTTTCTTCACTGTTTTTAGATTCAGTATGTGTTGTTTTATTCTCATGGTTCCCTGAATTTCCTTTTTAAACATTTGCATTTGCTGGCCAATTGCATATTTTTTTTAATTCCCCCTACCTCTGTTTAAAGCTGAAAAATACACTTGGTTCATGTGCATTGTTTACAAAGCAAAAAAGGAAGAAAAAAAGGCAAAAAATATTGTGAAAGGTGAAAAAAAACCCAACTTAATATATTTTGGATTAATATTTGGTATTTCTTTTAAAGTATTTTTTGTGCTGTGAACATTTTCTGCCAAAGACCATGATGTGTGTCTATGTGTTTTAAGTTATCATAAATATTTAAAATGTAAACATGGCTGTTTTGTTATGCCACCCTGTACCAGGATTGCTGCTGCATTCCACTGGGTATAACAGTATTTTAATAAAAAAAATTATTAAGAGTGGTGTCTTTGTGTGGGTGAGACTTGTCACACTGACAGAAGGAAAGAGGGTGAGGGTAACGGTCCAATGTCATCAAGGGCCCAGGACACTACAGCCTTAGGCATTTGTGAAGAGCTGGAATGAGGGCGAGGTTGCTATTTTCTACTTTTACAGAAAACATTTCTCAAAGATTAGAAGAGGTACCATAAACAGCAGCCTCCTGGCCTCATCAACTTTGGCTCCTCCGTAGTGTGAGTGGATGTCCAAACATGCCGTTATCCTTAGCCTGATCCTACCTATCCCCGGCACAGACTTTTGCCCTGACCTCTCAAGCAATGAGGCACCGTGCCTGTTCTGCCTAGACACGTGCAGAGGACATCAAGTGGATGGCATGTTCTTGGGCACCGCCTCCTTGGCTATAGAGAGCATCACTACTCTCCCGGGGCTCAGGAAGGTGTATCGCTCCCATTCAAAGGAGAAAATGATTCTCAGTCTTGCACATCTCCATCAGGATTTCAGTGGGCCATCAGAAAGCTGACCATGGGGCAGCCAGACAGGCTGTGGGGCCAGTATTAGCAGATGACCCAGATGACCATAGGCGAATATCTTCAGAGCAGTAGCCATGCTACCGAGCGAACAAGCTGGGACCCCAGAGAAGGTGTCTCCTGTGACTATTTGCCCACAGAAATGAAGGCTGACAGGTGGAAGACCTCCAGCAACTTTGCAGATGGCGTGGGCCCTACTGAGTGGGGAGTTCAGCCAGCTCCCAAGCCTGCCCTCCTACAACCTTGGCAGCTCCTGCTGAACCTTGGACTAAGGGTTCAGCTGAGATGCAAGATGGTTCCTGGAGGAAGCCTGAACTCCCCAGACTCTTGTTCCTGTCTCCTACTGGTCCTCTGCTGTGACTTGGTATCCAAAACAATGTGCAGTGCCTATGGCAAAGAAGTCCAAAAAGCAGTAGGTAACAGAGATTCCTGTTCAGCTTCACCCGACTCCTGAGAGCGTTGAAGGTGAAGAGCATCACAGGCACAGGAGCAGTAACCTGACCACAGCTCCATGCCACTCCAGCACCTTTGGCCCATGCCTTTCAAAGTCTCTGCATTCTGTGCTATTTAGCTTGCCAAGCCACTTCAGTGTATTTCCTCGGCACAGAACGGTGTGAAGGAATTGACTCTGTTGTAACCTACATGTGTGTATGTTCGCATATTTGTGTACACCACCTCACCCTGTGTGCCAGAAAAAGATTTGAGGGCTACCACTATGTTCTGGCCAATGTCCCTCAGCACAGGGGCTCTGCAGCCACATACTACCCACTGGGTCATCTGAAGAAAATACCAAGCTGGCTGCTCCGTGCACTTGGAAATGCAGTCTAAACACACTCCAGAACTGGAAGAGCTGCAGACTGGCAGGACTGGACAGGCCCTGCCAAGGGAGGTGTTCATCCAGGTGTCTGGACACCTGTGAAGGGATGGGGCCCAAACCAAAGCCTGAATGGCTCAACTGAGCTGTTTGGAGGCCAAGTTCCTCCCTGGGGGAGGGAAGCAGCCCTAGCCTGCCTGCTCTGCCCTCCCCCAGTACTGTTACCAGGAAGGCTGGGGGTGTGCGAGGGCAGCCCAAGAGCGCTGAGTGCTGCCCCAGCCTCTTTCCTTTCTCTCACCTCCTGGTTAATTGTTAATTTGTCCCCTGGCTTGCGCAAGGGCCAGGCTCCTAGAGCTTGTTAAAAATATGCCAAGATAAGGGCAGCAAATCAGTGCCCAATCACCCAGAGATAACCAAAGCCACTTCACTGCCCCCAAGGACTGCAGCTGCCTTTTCTCCTAGCACAAGTGAATACTTGTCCCTGAACAGCCCTTGACACGTGTAACTGAGCTCTCTGGAGGCAGCGCAGAGACCCCAGCTACACACAGTGCCTTCCTGCACCCACCATGCCTGGATCCAACACTGGTGAAAAGTGCCATACATCAGAGCTCTCTGCATCCTTCTGTAAAATGAGATAGGATCCACGTGGTATAGATTCACCCTTCCCAAGTGTGCAGTTGATTGAGTGGTGTTTCATATCCAGCACCCCTTTAAGCCAGTGCCCAACCATGGGTCATCACCAGATACCTGCAGCGGGTCATATACACACCGTTCTCAGTGATATCTGCCCTGGCTCATTCACACTTGCTGCGCTGTCATTTCGTGGAGTGACGCTTGGAACTAACTTTCTGCAGCTGCAGTCTCCTTCCACCCACCCGGAGCCTGGCGGCTCCGGCGCATTTCTGCTGGGACTGCGGGGAGAACGTCGCCTGTTCTGAGCTGAAGCCCTCCACTATCCGACTCCCAGGGCTGCTGGGAAAGGGTCCTGACCAGAAGTTTGGAGAGGAGGCCAATGAACTCTGAGCCCCAAGATACCCACTATCTGCTCATAGTCTTTCAGAGTCAAGGATCACAGGGGTGGGTCCAGCTGTGTGAGGCCTGAGGCTTACAGGGGGGGCGGGCTGTAAAAGAAAGAATGCAAAATGTTGAATATAAAATTAGATCTAGAGTCACAGCAAAGGGCTCTGCAAGGGATCCCTTCAAGGAATGAGCTCTGTTAAGCTTTACTGTAAATCTGTATTGAGCATCACATCTCCTCAAAGAAATGAAGCTCCGGGAGGTACCCATGACTTGGTTTCACCCTCGTCTCTCTCAGGTGAGGTTGATGCTGCAGTTCAGTGAAGCTGCAGTTTTCTCCCTGGGGGCCTGGTGGGAAGAGATCACTATGGAACCTGGACAGCAGGGCTTCCCGCCTTTCAAAGCCGCAGACCTGCAGCTGGCGCATGCCTGCACCCTGCCTTCACCTACTAAGCAAACCTTGAGCCCCCAGCAGGAAGCATGTGGCCTGACACTGCTCAGCTGTGGTAGGAATGGTTCTCCTCCACTCTGCCGGCCATCAGCTTTCCATTCTGAGCAAGCTAAATGTTATGATCTGTCTTCATTAAATGCCTCCTGCAAGTCCAAAGGCTCCTACCTGGGGACATATCCCACAAGTACTGGGAAATATCATGGCCATTTCCCTGCTCAGGTTTACCTCTTGCAATCAGTCTGGCCCTCTTTCCTAGCTCTGACAGCCCTGCCCAAACACTCCACCGCCGCCTGTGCTTGCTCAACACAACGTGCTGTGAAAGCCTCATAGCATATTGCATCAGAGGCAAAAACATCCACATTCCTACTACAGAGTGACTAACTGCACAAGCCACAGTGAAGGTCTGCCCTGAAAACGACAGCAACCTTCTTTAATTTGAAAAGACAGAAAACTAAGCCTCTTCCCCAAGAGCTTTTCTCTATTTTAAAGAGAATTTTTAAAAAATAGCAAAATGCCAGCAGCACAGACAAAAACTAAACAAAGCAAAAACAATAAGAGAGATACAGTACTTCAGAACAGTGATGAGGATTAAGAGTAGTTGTTCTATTACATATTTTTATCTTCACTGAAGTTGATCAGATTACCAGATGTAAGAATGTGACATTAATCAAAACACTAAGAGAATAAAAAGTAAAAACAAAGAATTATCACTGTTAAATTCCTATCATCTTGTTTGGTGAAACTATTGTTCCCCAAGAGCTTTTGTCTAAGCTTTTGTGTTCTCTGTCTCAGCTCGCTGACTGCTTTTTTCCTTCTCTCTCTTTCTCTCTAAGTGGCCATACCATTGCTTCCTTGCTTGCTTGCTTGATTCATTCATTCATTCATTCATTCATCTGTTTATGTCACCAATGCCTCTTGAGTGTCTTTCATGTACCCAGCACTGTGCTGATAACCAAAGATATGGTAACAAGTAAGGCAAATTATGTGTTCAGTCATCTTTATAACTCCGCTGTCTGTTTACGCTCTATCCCAAGCCAAGCACAAGAGTGCTGGAAGTATTGAATAAATGAGTATTCTTGCCCCCATCTCTTTCTCTGGTTCCAAATTCCATCACCCTTCTGCACATGACCAGCCATACACATGACTGGTGGATGGGTCTGAGTACCCTAAAGTGCCCTCCAGTCCTTATGCATGACATTCCTTTGCTCTGGAATGACTTCTTCCTTTGTTTCTTCTCCACCTTGAAGATCACTTCCTCCTGGTAGCCTCCCCTCCTTGGCTTCCTTTATGTTCCCAGGGAACCGTGAGAGGGAAGAAAGGTGGTGCTTGCTGACTAAGGGCCCCTCTGTACGTGGGCATTTGTTTGTGGCCTGCTTAGTTGAAAAGGAGCCACAGGTAAAAAGACATAACTAACCTTCTCAGTTGTACTGAGTTTACTTTCTGTCCCTGTGCTGCAGTTGCAGATGGCCTTGAGCACTACCTGGACAGCAGCCTCTGAGGGTATTTTGACTAGAGGCTCCGAGACCCTCCTCTCTGGGCAGACTCCACCATTCCTCAGAGGTAAGACGTGATGAAAGGGACTTTGGGTGGAGTCTTCATTCAGAGAAGGAGAAACCGAGCTGGAGGCATGGGTCGAGGTAAAGACCAGTGGATAAGCAGGTGGCTGTGGGTGTGTGAGCCTAGAACCGGCCCTACAGCATGGCTGGGCCCTGAGTCAGGCTCAGGCACCGACAGCCACGTGAGTCTGGGTCAGCTCAGCCATGGGAACAGAAGGTGGAACTACAACTCTCTCTACCTGAGAGAGCCACACCTGGCCCTGCCAGCCCTGGCCATGGCAAGGGCAGGGGTGGGGGTAAGTGATGCAGGGGCAGAACACTTGCTATCAGGGCAGCAATTCCCTGTGGCACTTGGGTCCCCAAAACAACTCAGAGGAGTTTAGCCCAAGAGCCAAGAGATCAGAGCTAAACAAAGCCAACCTCCACCTTCTGCAGCCTGCAGTTAACCCCAGATGACAGTCTCCCTCCTCCTCCTCCCTGGAAGCAGAAGCCCCACAATCAGAGGAGGGAGAGGAGACAGTCAATGCCTTCCAGAGGATGAGTTTTGTCTTCCAACCTTGCCCTTCCTGTTCCCAAGTCCTCAGGACAGCAGGACGCTCCTGTCCCACGAGAAAGGCTCCAGCCTTCCTACCCATTAGCGTCATTCTGGTCCGGCAGCCTCATTATAAGACTTTGTGCGAGGCTGGTACCACATCCCGTGGCCCCAGCACCAGTACCCCAAGGCCCCACCCAGGAAGCACCGGAGCCAGTATAGGTGCCCAGTGTGGCTGAGCTTTGATGCCCTCCACTGTATGTCCAGCTGCAGATATTCGCCCTCTCAGATGTCTCCTCTTCTTGCATCCATTCAGCAAATATTCACTGAGCGCCTACTCTATGCCAGGCGCTACTGTGGGTGTTGGGAAGAACCGGGGAATAAAGCAGACACAAGCCTTTCCAGCTCTCAGAGCTTACATTCAAGCAGGGGTGGAGTTCAGGGGCAAATAAACAGGAAATTGAATACCCCCCCCCCAGAATATCAGATCAGTGATCATGTGGTGAAAAGCTATCTCATTTCCTTTCCGTTTCTGGGCCATATCAGATTGCTAGAGAAGATTCTGTGGTACCCACAGACACTACCCTATGGAACAGTCCAAGCGTCTACTCTCAGGTTCTGCCCACCACGTGTGTACCTATGTTGCTGGCCACACTGCCTGACAAGTCGACAAGAGCTTTGGGAAAGCAGGAGAGCTGGAGAGAGGAGGAGTTTAAAGAAAGCTGGCAGGGCTGGGGGACGAGTTGCAATATTTATTTATTTACTTACTTACTTACTAGAATTTGAGGCCAGGACCTTCACACTGAGCTACATTCCCAGCCCTTTTTAACTTTGAGGCAGTCTTGCTTAGTCATTAAGTTGCCTAAACTGGGCTTGAACTTGTGATCCTCCTGCCTCAGGTTCCAGGAGTACTGGAATTAGAGGGAGGGGTCATTGTGCCCCACTGAGCTGCAGTTTTAAAGGGCAGTTATTGAGAAGGTGATGTTTGCACAATAATTCGAAGGTGGTGAGGGAATGAACCATATGTGTAGCTGAGAAAGATGTGTCCCAGGTTGCCCCTTTAACGAAAGGAAAGACAAAGTATGAACTTGGCCTTTGATGAGTTGAAGCTTCCTTAAGGGGCAGGGCAGGAAGAGAGGGAGCTCCGTAAGGATGGGTGGGCACTGCCTGCCCCAGTGAGAGCCTTTCTGAATCCTGCAACTCCCGAGAAGCTTCTTGTGCCTGGGGAAGCCAGGGACCATCCACATCCCCTAAGTGTTAACGTAGCATCGTCGAGCCTGGGCAGGGCCTTCCTTGGGCCACTGGCTTCCTAACTTGGAGCAGTTACTCTCTACCCATCTCCTTCATCTCCCAGAATCTTCTTCACTCCTGAGCCAGCTCTCAACGCCTGGTACTGGGGGTAACCAGCAGCCCAGACAGGGCCATCCTCTTAGGGAGATGATGCTGCCGCTGTGAACAAAAGGGTGCACCTAGCGCAGGGGGTGGTTTGAGCCTATTCCTGTGTCCCTATATGTGCAGGGCTGTAATGGTAGAGAAGGACCCATCAGGCTGACTAATTTCTGCCTCTGAGCCCAGGTTACATAGCACAGGGTACATGTGGCAAGATGGCAATTCCCTCCCCACCCTACACCTTCATATGTGCAACCCAACCCCAGGCACACTCCATGCCAAACACACAGAGCTGGTAAGCATTCAAGGGCTTAGGCACAGGCGCCTGCCCACAGACCCCTTTCACAAGCCCTGGGGACACAGTATGAGTTTGAACACTGTATGCATGTATGTGTGTGCAATACAAGTTTGCATGCATCTATACTGATACCCGCACCAAATATACACACACCCCAGACATGCACACATGTGATCTCAAACACAATCTCGTTTCCCTACACAAGGGTTTTCCATTCTCAGCAAACACCAGCAGTGAGTGGCAAACAGGTGGAGGGGTTGAAGTTCACTCATGTGTCTAGGGTGCCCTACCATTACAGCCACAAAGGAGCAGGCCCATCCTTTCTCCACTGGCCTCTGGGAGGGCAGGGCTGTGGTGGGCCAGATTTGAGCAGGAGTAGGCTCAGAGCTCCTGGGTGCTTACTCAAGGCCAGGAGCAGACAGCCTGTGCATTCTTCGTAAGTAGGTCACGATGACTGACCCACATGCTGGGATGCAAGGTTGACTGGGAAAGACTTGGGGAAAACCCAGCTGTCGGGAAACAGCAGGTGCTAAATAGGCATAGGTGTTGCTTTCCCAATCTAGCCCGAGGTGGGTCAGGTCTGCCCAGACCTGGAGCTGGAGAGTGTGTCTGAGTCAGACCACAGCCTAGGAGAGGTGAGGCATGTTTTTTTTTTTTTTTTAAATTATTGAAAACCTTTTTTTTTTTTTTTTTTTTGGCGGTACTGGGGATCAAACTCAGGACCCTGTGCTTGCTAGGCAGGCGCTTATTCCACTGAGCTATATCCCCAGCCCAAGGCATGTTGTTGATACTGTGACTTGCCATGGGAGCAAGGCTGTGTGTTGGGCATGGTGCTGGGCATTCTGTGTGGTTATCTTGCAGGACACAGCCCTGCCAGTTAGCTTTCATGGCTTCCATTTTATAGATGAGGAAACTGAAGCTCAGAGGGCACAGGTAATTTTCTCTAAGTCCCAGACTAATCCAGGGAGAGCTGGGAAGAGCCAAGACTCTTTCTGCACCTTCACGATCATAGCAGGATTTGCCCTGCAAAACCAGTACTACAGTTTCAACGCAGGGCCTTTGCACTGAATGCTATCCCCAGCGCTTTTCTTAAAGTTCTTTTTCTTTTTGAGATGATGTTTTCCTGAGTCACTAAATTGCCCAGGCTGGGCTTAAACTTGCAATACTCCTGCCTCAGCCTCCCAGAGTGCTGGGATTACAGGTATTCACTACCACATCCATTTTAGAATTTGCATATTGATTAGCAAGCAGAACCCAGGGGGACACAGCATCCAAATATAACATAGCATTGTGGGTGAGATCCTGGAAGAGAAAAAAGACAGTAGGCAAAATAGGCTGATTAAATACAGCATAGACTTTGTGATTAATTCACTGTGAGAAATGTATCATATCAGTCCAAAATGCTGATGTTGCAGGAAATGCCCCCCCCCCCCGCAGCCAGAATACTTGTTTGTTAGTTGCTCAAATAATAGTTCCTGTTCCAGTTCCAGTTGCTTCTGTCTTTTACAAACTGGTCACTGTGATGCACACTGTATAAACCAAACCCCCACTGACAAGCCATTCTGCCTCTGTACTTCCTGCTGGCGTATCCCACAGAAGGCTTAGACCCCCAGAGATTGGGGCCTGGTATTCTGGGAATGATCCCATCACTACCAGTCAACATAAATAAATCTGCCTCCAAATCCTGGGTGTCGTTTCAGTGTTTCTGCTTGCCATTGATTAAACAGTGTTTCTGCTTGCGTATCCCACAGAAGGCTTAGACCCCCAGAGATTGCAGCCTGGTATTCTGGGAATGATCCCATCAATACCAGTCAACATAAATAAATCTGCCTCCAAATCCTGGGTGTCATTTCAGTGTTTCTGCTTGCCGTTGATTAAACAGGAAAACTAGGGAGATGTACGTTTCTGGTGATAGGGCTGAACTTCATGCAATTTCTGAGCAGGTTTCTTCAGCTTATCCTGAAAGCAGGACAAAATGTGAACCTGGGGAGCTGATGCAGGGGTTCAATAAGCTAATACATGAAGACCCCTTAGCGTGATGCCTGGCCCAGAAAAAGCGTTCAGTAAGAGAGGATATTATTATTTTATGTTAATTGTTGTTATTTTTATAATTATTCTACATGGAAGGCCTCTGACAGATAGACTCTCTTGTAACTTCATTTTATTCATAAATTTTAAAACCTGGGAGTTTCACCTAGTAGGTAACGCTTAGGCTAATCCAAGACCCAAAGAGCGTAACATGCCCCCCAGGAAAAGCTGGCAGGACAGCACTTGTACCCACTACCTGGACAAACATAAGGGTTTCTTCAGGACAAGCGGGAAAGAAGGCCTGCCATTGCCCACCTCAGGGGACAAAGAAAGCTGACCTCATCTCCCCCACCAATATCAGGCTGGGTTTTGACTCTCAGTGAAGACAGTTCCAGTCAAGACAAAGGTAGTGGCGCTGGACACCACAGGGGAAAAGGTGGGCATGGCCAGAGAGCTAGGACAACAGCCTTGCCTGACAACTCTAGGAGGGGACCCAAGCTTACCTCTCCCCTCATGAGAGACACCCTTGTCCAGAGTCCAGCACTGAGGTCTGGCCCATTGTTGCACCCATACCAATGTGAGCAGAGCAAGGCTGGGTAAGCAGCAAGAATACATTCACTACCCTGTGAGTGAGCAGGGTGTTTAAAGATCCAAGGACCTGTCCTTCCCAGGAAATAGAACAGCAGAGCTAACAAAATTCCCCAAAGGCCAGGGCCAATTGTGCCATTAGCTCACGGGAGAGCCTGGCACCTTCTGTGGGAATATGTCAAGGTAGAGTTCTTACCAGTGGTGTGACTCCAGTATGGTCATGTTAGTATTGACTGAGACCTTGAAAGAAATTGCAAAGACTTGAAGGAGAAAGAGGAGAACCAGGGTATCAGGGATCACAAAAGGCTATGGACAGTGGAGGAGATGGGCCTGGACAGGACACAGGATCTGCAGTTGAGAGACCACCGTGGCCATCGGGAACAAACTTTCATAGCTAGAGAAGATGTCAGGAACACAGCTGTTCAGTGCAACACTGTTTATAACAGTGAGCAGTGGAAAATAGTGTCAAAGTCCAACCATAAGAGATAGCAATACATTGGGCGTGGTAGTGCATGCCTATGATCCCAGCGCTTGGGAGGCCGAGGCAGGAGAGTGACAGTTGTTTCAGGCCAGTCTGGGCTCCACAGTGAGCTCAAGGGGGCAGAATGAATTACATAGCAAGATCGTGTCTAAAAAAAAGATGGGGCTGGGGTGGGTTTCACTCAGTAGGGAGACCCTAGGTTCAATCCCTATTACCACTGAGAGAGAGAGAGAGAGAAAGAGAGAGAGATGGGGGGATTATGATTTAGTCATGTACAGATGGCTTTTGCTTCACTTTTGGGGAGAATGGGATTACTTGCCAATATTAAAATGATTGATAAGTTTTATGGTAAAAAAAAAAAGCAAAACAAAAATAAAAACACTGTCCAGCTTCTTTTGAGCACCAGAAACTCTGGGAATACTAGGCCCTCATTTCTACCTGGAGTGATTTTTTTTCTACTCCTGGCGATTGAACCCAGGGTCTTCACATTGAGCTCCATCCCTAGCCCTTTTTAATTTTCTATTTTGAGACAGAGTTTAGGTCAGTTCCTAAGCTGCCCCGACTAGGTTTGAACTTGTGATCTTCCTGCCTCCACTGGTGTGACTTTGACAGGAGCGAGAGCTGCTGTCTCCTTCAAATGCAGAAGCCTTTTCTGGGGACTCAAGTTTTCCCACCCTCCAAGTGGCCCGTGCGGTTTCCTCTGTCTCCAGCAGCTATGAGTGTGACAGCTTGTGCATTGTGCTGCCTGTGGCCGGGGCAGTCTTCCCATTCATCCAGCCCTGTGACCTGATAAATCTTTTGGATTCTCCAAGAGTCGGCATGAATGTTGCTTCTTCAGGGACAGTTCCCTGGCTATCCCAAAGTGAACTGGATCGCTCTTTAGTCTTGCTTCATCCTCATAACATTCTTCAGTATCATCCCTAGAGAAGTATTTGCGGTAGCTTTCCCTGACGGGGGAACTCACTTAATAAACACAAAAGGAATGAGGGAATACAAAGATACCAGATCTCCAAAGGCAGGACCCACCCATGGATATCAGGCTTAGTGGGGGAAAGTTTAAGGAACATGGTATTTGCATAGTCATGTTATATTCTCTTCAAGATAAATTTTTATTACAGTAAAACTCGCCTTCGGAGCGAGTTTCATTCCAGGAGAGCATTTTTAAGTCAGATTCATTCATAAGTTTGACAAAGCAAAGCTTGTACACCTGTGACACAAACGTATAATATTGCTTTGCACTTCCCAGCAGCCCCCTCCATGTCACCACAGCTTTTCCTCCTGCTGCGGGACCTCCTGGGCTCTGGTTGAGCAGCAGCATAACTGACAATGTCAGGCAGACTCGTGAGCTGCTTCCATGGTTTGTTCACATCTATGAATGTTCCTAACGCAAGGCCTGGTCATGTCGGTGGAAGTTTCTAAGTCAAGGATTTACTGTAATTACAGAAGGGAAAAATAGTAACTTTAGAACAGAAAACCCCAGCAATTCCTTACACAACCAAGGTTAATGTCACTAGTAAAAGACATACTGATATCATGGACCATGGATCGAATGCCTTAAGCAAGGTAGGTCACGTCCATGGTACACTTCCCACCCAGACACAACCTCAATCTAATTGTGAGAAAGTATTAAAGGAACCCAGACTGAGGGACATTTTACAAAATGACTGCCCGGTACTCTTAAAAGAATCTTAAGGTTCTGTGCCACAGACGCAAGGTAGTCTCCAAGGTAGAAACTACCAACTGGTCAGCAGTACAAGCACCCTGGAAAATTCCAAGGCTGTTGTAAACCACAAAACCAGTGCAGAGTTTTACTCCAGAAGTGATTTCTTCTGCACTGCAGGCTGGAATTGGAGAAGGAGCTTAGCGCAGCGTTAGCCATATTCCCAGAGAACGTGTAATCAGAAGCCATTTTTGGGAAGGGTTGATTGTTTAAGACTGAGCTACAGAACAACTGGAGAACAACTTCTTTTCAGGATTTCCAGTGTTACTATGCCATAGTGACTGGATGGGAGACGGCATCAGAGGCAGTTATGAAGTGGGAGCACACCTCACATACAGCCCATGAGAAGTATAAGCTGGGGGGCTTTGCCCTCCATGATGAGAAGCCAGGCCAGGTGTGGGTAGCTTTAGTGGGGTCTGGGTCTGAAAACAATGGCATTAAGTCCAGTGGTCTGTTTTACATTCACTCTGCTGCCTATAGCCAGCTCAGATCAGCGGTATAATTGTTTTCCCCCTCTACAAATATAAGCAAAGACACACCTTAGCTTGGGGGATTGCCACAGCCTGAGGTGTACAGAAAGAGGGGCTTCTGGAGGGACAGTTGGGGGGGTCTCCCCACAGGTTGTAGTACTAGGCAGAGAAAACCATAACTTGCTGGATTCCAAGACTGCAGATCTTGAGAAGAAACCACTCATTCACAGAGACAGGAATTTTTAAAAAATTTCTCCCCTATGAAATACACACTGGTTTGGAGGGGTTGGGGATTTTTCCCTTTTCTTTTTTTCTCCCTTTTTTCGTTTTAATTTTTTTTCTTTTCTTTTTCTTATTTTTCCCTTTCTTGTTTATTCTTTTCTGTTACTTTTATCTAATTCTTTTTTGTTTTTACTATTTAACAGGATATTTTATCTCACTTTTTTCTCCTCATTTTTGATTGCTTAATTTTCCAAATTTTACTTTTTTTATTCTCTCATTTCTATCTTCACAAGTATAGTTATTAAGCTCTATTAATCTTTAGATGGTTAATTAAATCTTTGCTATTGGTAATGAATTCTTTTCTACTGTTAGTGAATATTTACTATATGTCAATCTTAGGTTTGTTTTAGTGTTTATACTATCATTACAGATAGATCTATTTTCTGTAGTTAAGGGGGTACCTGAGTGGGTCTTCTGGTATGTCAATGTACATTTCGTCTTTGATGATAGTATTGGTGCTAATTTAGTTACTATTGCCAGGATAGCATAGTTGTTATTAATTGGTTTTCTCTCTATGCCAACAGCTGGATTGCCTTTGCATCATTAACAATATAGTAAGTCCCAACTTATGAACAACTTCCATTCCAGGAGAATCGTTTGTAAGTGCAATTTGCTTGTAAGCCAAAAAGTGAGTCTTACACAGTATACCTATGAAAGTTTGCACCTTGACTGTAAGTGAGAGACATACTGAATTGTGCTCCATTCCTACAGAGCTGGGTGCTAGGCCAAATACACTACACCATCCCTTCCCTGATGGAGGTGCTCAGATCTTAGGACAGAGGCAAAGGCCTAGAGTTGGTCATACCTAGAGTGCATAACCAAAGGACCGACATGAGCTAAAGAGATCTCCACACTGCAACAGAGTCTTTCTACTTATCAGTGCTTACAAACCTCAACACACACACACACAATAGAAACATGAGAAGACAAGGCAACAGAATGCCTCCAAAATTTCCCAGCTCCTTCAACACTGATCTTAGGGGGTCAAGGGAGAGAAAATCAAAAGCCTCACAGCTGAATTATTCAAAATGACAAAATACAAGATTAAAATAACAGTTCCATACGGTGTTAACTGAGCTCAAAGAAGCTATAAACAGATAATGGATTTAAAACAACCAGCAAATTTACAGACGACATCAATAAAAATTAGCTGAGCTAAATAAAGTGACACAAAACATAATCGACCAGTTTAACAAAGAATATGAGTCCAAGGAAAGGTATGAAACAGAAATCCAAGGGTTTAAAAATTTTGTTGAAATTATGGGCCCCAGAAGTGACCAATGTGAGGGGAGATCAGAACTAAAAGACAGGGCTGATATTGGAGAGCAGTTATTTAGAGATACTGGAGAGCAATAAGAGAACATGAAAAGTGGATTCTGAACAGCTGCTAGACACAAAGAAGACTACTCTAAGGTTAATTGGAATTAGTGAAAAATCAGAGGACAGTATAAATGGCATTAAAACCCTATTTACAGAAAAATAGCAAAAACGTTTTCAAATATTGGGAAAGAATTTAACATACACATTGATGAACCTTATAGAAGTCCATACGGCCCCTAATAGAAAAGAGCCTCTACATGACACATTGTCTTAAAAGCTGTTAGAGGAAAGCAACAAATTACTATAATGGTAAACGCATTAGAATTACAGCAGATTTCTCAGCATAAAGCTTAAATGTCAGGAGAGCTTGAAGTGGCATGTTGCAAGACCTAAAGAAAACAACTTCTAAGCCAGACTGATATATCCTGCAAAACTATCATTCAAAATTGGTGAAGATATAAGATCTTTCTCTGACAAGGAGCATCTTAAGAAATTCAAGGCCACCAAACCAGCACTATGAAAAATTCTGAAGGATAATCCAGAAAGTTACAATGAAGCCAACAATGCTAAAAAGCCTAATAGGAAGAACGTACCAGGCAGGGGGAGCACTTAAGCCAAGAGAAAAAAATGGAATCAGTCACAGGAAAATAATGCAGTGACAGGAACAAGCTAATACCTTTCAGTAATAACTTTTAATGTGAATGGTCTCAATTACCCAACCAAGAATCATAGACTGACAGAATGGATTAAGAAACAAAACCCAATGGTATGCTGCATACAAGAAGCACATTTAATCCCAAAAGAAATTCATAGACTAAAGATCAAATCATGTAAACAATATTCCATGCAACAGGGGTGGGGATGTAGCTTGGCACAGCATCTGCCTGGGAAGCACAAGGTCCTGAATTTGATTCCTGGTACCAAAAATAAAATTAAATAAAATTTTATATATATATATATATATATATATATATATATATACTATGCAACAGAAAATGAAAAATAAGAAAAATTCAACAGAAAGTGATAACAACTATGAACACATATGCACAGACAACAGCACACCCACCTCCATAAAACAAACACCACTGGACATAAAAGATCAGATAAATACCAAAAGAATGATATTGGGAAAACTCAATACCCTATCATAAATAGATAGATCAACTCAACAGAAACAAATCAACAGATATCAGAGTTAAACCAAACCTTTGAACAAGTAGACTGCATAGACATCTACAGTGTATTCTATCCAGCAACAACAGAATACACATTCTTCTCAGTAGTACATGGAACTTTCTCCAAAATAGTCCACAAACTAGTCCATAAAGCATGCTTAAATAAATGCAAAAGAATCAAAATAATACTATGCATACTGTCAGATCACACCTCAATGAAATTATAAATCAGTGACAAAAGAAACTATAGGAATTATGCAAGTGCATGGAAATTAAGCTATGTACTCTTGGGTTTTTTTGTTTTTTTTTTTTTGTTTTTGTTTTTGGCAGTACAGGGGATTAAGCTCAGGACCTTGAGCTGACCAGGCAGGCACTTATTCCATTGAGTTATATCCCCAGCCCAAGCTATGTACTCTTAAATAGTTAATGAACCACAAAAGAAACTAGTTCCTAGACTCAAATGATAATGCCAGTATAACACACCAGAACCTATGGAACACGGTGAAGGCAGTCCTAAGAAAGAAGTTTATAGCTGTGAATGCCCACATCAGAAAAATGGAGCAATTCCAAATCAATAACATAATCATGCACTTCAAGGTCTAAGAAAAACAAGAAAAATCTGAATCCAAGACTAGTTACAAGGAAGGAAATTCCAACAGTCAGAGCACAAATTAATGTAATTGAGACTAAAAGAACAAAACAAAACTTCAAAACACTACAAAGAATCATAAAGCTGGTTCTTTGAAAGAGAAAATGAAATTTAAAAATCCTTAGTCAATCTTAACAAACCAAAAACCAAAAAACCAAGAAAGAAAAGACCCAAATCAATGCAATTAGAAATCACAATTACCACCAAAATCCAGAAGTTTGTTAATACTTTGAAAATCTGTATTCCCATAAATTGGAGACTCCAGAAGGAAATTATAGGTTCCTAGATGCATGTGGATTTCAAAAACTTAGCCAAGATGATATAAAAACTATAAATAATCCAAAAACAGACAAAGAAATTAAAGTAGTAATAACAATACCTATGAAGAAAAGCCCAGGACCAGATGGATTCACCACTGAATTATATGAGAACTTCAGGAAAGATCTAATAGCAATGCTCTTCAAACTATAATGAAATTGAAGGGGAAGGAGTTCTCCCAAAGTCATTATTGGAAGCTAACATTACCCTAATTCCGAAATCAGAAAAAGACCCAACCAAAAAAGAGAACTACAAGCCAACTTTGTAGTGAACATAGACATAAAAATCCTCAACAAGATACTGGCAAGCAGAATGGAACAACTCATGAAAAAGATCATACACCACGACCAATCAGGCTTCATCTCAGGAATGGAGAGATAGTTCAACATACGCAAATCAAATGATGGAATATATCACACAAACAGAAGCAAGGGGGTAAATCACATGATTATATGAATAGAGGAGGAAAAAGCCTTTGAAAATGGTCAAACATCTGTTCATGATAAAAAAAAAAAAAACCCTGAGGAAAATAGATGTAGAAGGACTTTAATCTGATAAAAGCCATTTATGACAAACCCACTGCCAGTATCATATTATATGGGGAAAAGTTGAAAGTTTTCATCTAAGATCAGAAAAAAGACAAGAATGTCCACTATTATCCCTCCTTTTCAATATAGTACCTGAAACTTAGAGTAATGAGGCAAGAAAAAGAAATAAAAAGGGTATGTATAGGAAAGGAAGAGGTCAAATTATCATTATTTGCAGATGACAAGATTCATGATACACAACACCCAAAAATTCAACTAAAAAGATTCCTGAAATTAATAACCAAATTCAGTAGATATAAAACCAACATAGAAAAATCAACAGCATTCCTGTACACCAGCAATGAATTAACTGAGAGAGAAATTAAGAAAACAATACTGATAGCATCAAGTACAATTAAATACTTAGGAATTACTCAAACCAAGGAAGTTAAAATCCTCTACAATGAAAACTATAGTACTTTGAGAAAGGAAATCAAAGGAAACATCAGAAAATGGAAAGATATCACCTATTCCTGGATAGGCAGAACCAATATGTCCAAATAGCCATCTTTCACAACTGATATACAGATTTAATGCAATTCCAGTCAAAATACCAATAGTATTCTTCATAGAACTATAGAAAACAGCTCTACAATTCTATGGAAAGAGAAGAGGCTCAAAATAGCAAAAGCAACAAGTGCAAATTAGGAGTCATCATTTATATTACACAGATACAGTGATAAAAATAGGGTGACACTGGCACAAAAGCAGATGTATGGATGTATGGAACAGAATAGAGGGCACAGAAACATTTCCAGCCACATTCAACTACCTGATTTTTGACAAAGGGATCAAAAACATACACTGTAGAAAAGGCAGCCTCTTGGACAATGGTACTGGGAAAGTTGTCTATCCATATGCAGAAGACAGAATCTAGACCCATGTCTCAAAATGTACTAAACTAAAATCAAAATGGTTCACAGATCTAAATGTTAAAACAGAAACAATCTGGAGAAGGCAAAATAGGTAAAACTCTTGAAAACACAGGTGTAGGCAAGGACTTTCTGAACAGAAGCCCAATTACACAAGAAATAGCACCAAGAATCAACAAATGGGATTATATAAAATTTAAAAGCTTCTGCACAACAAAGGAAACAACCAGCAGAGTGAAGAGTCACTGTATAGAATGGGAAAAAAATTTGCCAGCTATTCATCAGACAGAGGACTAACATATAGAATGTAAAAAACTCAAAAGAATAGCTCCCCCCCTGCCAAGAAAAGACCAAATCAAAAATGGGAAAGTGAAATGAATAGAAACTTCTCAAAAGAAAAAACAGAATTGGCCAATAAAAACATGCAAAAACATTCAACATCTCTGGCCATTAGAGAAATGCAAATTGAAAGAAGACTGAGATTCCATCCAGAAAGGATGGTTATCATCAAAAAGTCAAATAATAACAAATGCTGGTGAGGCTGCAGGGAAAAAGGAAGCCATGTACATTGTTAGTGGGAATGTAAACTGGTACAACCACTATGGAAATCAGCATGAAGAGTCCTCAAAGGCTAAAACTAGAAATTCCAGTCTACTTAGCTATTCCCCTTCTAGATCCTGTTCCCCACAAGTTAAAGACATCATTTTACAGTGATACATGCATACCTATTTTTATAGCAGCAAAATTTATAATACTTACATATTGGAAATAGTCTATTTGCCCATCAACAGATGAATGAGTATAGCAAAAAGGTCTTTATATATAACGGTACACTGCTCTGCCATAAGTGGGATAAACTTGAGTCATTTGTAGGAAAATGGAAGCACCTGGAGTCTATAACATTAAATGGAAAAATAAGGCACACAAGCTTAAATATCCGGTGATTTCTCTTACACGAGAAACCAAAAACATAACTAAAATGCAAAATAAAAAATAGATAATAGGAAGTACAGAGACAGATGTTTTGCAAAAGGAGTGGTAACAAAGAGATAGAGGAAGGGAGGAGAGAGAAAGGGAAAGTAAGGAGTAAGGTGCCATATGTGCACGCACCGAGTCTCCACGAGGAACGTAATAATTATGTACTGCATGCACATACAAGCCAAAACAAGTCTCAAGTTCGTGAGAGACAAGAAAAGCAAAGATTGTCACACACTGGAGCAGACGCAAGAAACGTGACAATCAAGTGCAGTGCGAAACGTGAGATCAGATCTAGAGCAGATATACAAGTGGCAGGCGGATACTAACTAAACAGTGCAGTCCCAGGGTGCGTTGCTCAGTTTCATCAACAAAATATGATGAAATTACAGTACATGAGGTGCTCATCTCAGGGAAGCTGGATGGAAGTTATGAGAGAATGCTGCATCGTTTTGTTCAAATCTTCTGTAAATCTAAGAGTGTCAGAATCTTCCAAGGCAAGAAGCTGTTGGTGGAATTATTTGCTTGATGTTTGTGTCCTCTGCTAGGCTGTGAGCTTCATGAAGACAGGGACTGCTGGTGCACTGGCTTTTCATCTTTGCTTCCTGGCTTTATGGAAAGTAGAGGACACAGTGAACTTTCAATTAATACGTGCTGAACAAACAGATCCACAATTACAGACATGGAACAATGTCCAACATGTCTTATTACATGGAAAACACAGGGCACAAACAGCGTGCATGGCATGATCCCACTTGTAGCTTTGAAAAAGTATATGTAAATATTTGTATAAAAAACATATAAGGATTCTTCCCCCTTTCTCTTCTCTTTTCCCTCTCTTTCTCTCTCCCTCTTTCTCTGTCTCTCTCCTTATCTCTCTCTCTCACCGTGCCTTCTCTCTCACCTAGAGCCTTCACACTGAGCTATACCTTTTTATTTTTTTATTTTTTAATTTTTTTGTCTTTTTGAGACAGGGTTTCACTATGCAGTTCAAGTTGGCCTTGAACTCACTTGTATCCCAGGCTGACCTTGAACTCGCAGCAATTCTCGTGCCTCAGCCTCCTGCATGCTGGGATTACAGGTGTGCACCACCATGCCCGTATTTCTTATTTTGGAGAAAAGTTCTCATAAGTCACTAAGCAGCCCAGGCTAGGCTCAAACTTGTTATCCTTCTTCCTCAGCCTGCCAGAATGTGTGAGATTGCAGGTATACACCACCATGCTCAGCTAAATACAAAGACTTAAAAAAAATGTTGGCAGTGGATATGACTAGAAGACAAGGGCATAGGTAATTTTTATTTTCTTTTTCACTTTGTTATACGTGTGTGTGTGTGTGTGTACTGTGGATTGAACTCAAAATGTTATGCATATTAGGCAAGTGTTCTAACACAGAGATACATTCCCAGCTCTATTTAGTATATTTTCTAAGCATACTTAAAATTTCATAATCTACTCTTATGTGCAGAAAAAGTGTACACCCATATACACACATCCCCTTTCATTTCAAAGACAGCCCTGAGTAATATACTTGGGCTCCAGTGTATGAATAGACCTGGAGCCAGTCACCAGAGCTAAGTCACTAAGTCACTGAGTTGCCCAGGCTTGTGTTGAACTTGTGCCTTGGTCGTCCAGAGTGCTGGGGCGACAGGTGTGCTACACTACACCAAGCTCAGTATGATGTAAGCTTAACTTGATTATATCTGCAAAGACCCTATTTCCAAATAGGGTCCCATTCACTGGTGCTAGGTTTAGAATTTGAACATTTCTGTTTGGGAGACATCATTTAACCTCCTACAGCTAGAACTGCGCTATACCCATTGTCTCTGACTGCCTAACTTAGCTGCTTAAAATAGCGACTGTTTTATTTGCTCACAGTTCTTCGGATCCACAATCAGGGCAGAACTTAGTTGGAGGCCTTCTCTGGGCCCCAGTTGAGGTCATTAGTGTGGCTGCGGTCTTCTGGTGTCTTAACTTGGCCTGGAAGGCCCAGGGTGGCTTTACTCATGTGTGTGGCTCTCGATGCCGGCTGTCATCAGTCAACCTACTGAGCCTCTACTGGGATTGCACTGGTCCATTCCACCCGACCTCCCTTGCCATAGCGGGCTAGCACAGGCACACCCACCTGAGGCTGGGCAGACTCAGCGAGGACAGCAGTGAAGCTGCCAGGTCTCCTGAGAACTGAGTTGCTGCATTCTACCAGTCGGAGCAAGCCACTGGCAAGCCCAGATCCGAGAGGTATAGGTGTGGACTCAACCTCTTCTTGGAACAAGTAACAGAGTCAGGTGCAAAGGTGCAGACAGAGGGCAGACACTGAAGCCACCTTTGCAAGCCTGGTTCTTGCAGTATGAGTAGATGCAGGCCAGTAAAAGCAGATCAGGATGCACTGTGGACAGTGCCATGAGTTAGAGTAAAGGTATAGGAGAAAGAAGGGGGTCCTTGGTGTGTGTGACAGGAGGCAGAAATTGACTTAAGCTTTTATGTCTGATTCTGGATAATGACTCCCATCCATGTCCTGATCCCTTGTAGGCCCAGGTAAGCTAAAGTAATCATTACTGGGATCATAGTTTAACCCTAACCTTTTCCAAATCCCAAAGGAAGCAGTAGGTTCTCACGTGCAGTGCTGACTGAGACAGGAGCATATTTGCCAAGAATTGGTGCAGAAATGCATTAGGACTTCTCGCTTAGCAATTCTTCTCTCCCAGGTGATCACTTGCCCTTTTCTTCAGCAGCTGCTCACTCTTGGGTAGAAGGAACACTCCCAAAGACATGCATACGGTACCACAAGGTGAAATCCTGGCTGCATGATTCCCCATGTGACTGTCTGTTTCCCATCTGTGAAATGTGGGCTCACAGCTGATGAGAACAATTTGCCAACACTGGAGAAGCTGTATCATCACCTGTAAGGACATGCACAGCCCCTGGCTCACTCATTCATTCATGCGTCATTCACGCCACGGTCAGCATTGTTTTGTCTGCCCAGAGAACCCACTGTGTCTTAGGACCCTTCTTTACCCTTCTCCCACCATCTCTAAGCATGCACTCTCAGTGGGAACTGCGCCTTCTCTGTTAACTTCCTCTGAGTGGGTGCAAGGCTGGGCAACTGGCTCAAGTTGGGCCAATCAGGATGCTGAGGATTGAACCCAGGGCCCCATCCATGCTAAGCAAACGTTCTACAGCTGAGCTATACTTCCAGTCCTTCCTTGAGGCTTTTCAGTGCGGCTGTAAAAAGGTGGATCCATTGCCCTGTGGATCTGAAAGTAGAGAGTTCTGTTGCCATTTGTGGTCATATCTTTCATCACAAGGAGGAAACAGAACAGGAGCCAAAGATGCAAGAGGTTCTGGTGCTGTCACACATTGGTTCCCCTTGTCTCTGAGTCTCACCCATACCCTCCTCTTCCTGTAGTTATCAGACTCTGCCCAAAGAAACCTTTTATGCCTAAACTTGTAATGAAAAGAATACTGACAGTGACAGTTTGTTTTTTCAATGTTTATTGAGGAATTCCATCCGCCAAGCCCCAGAGATAAAACAGAGAAGCCCTATATCCTTTCCTCTGAAGAGCCATGATGAGAGAGAAGACCACGAGCAGCATGATGCGGCTACCACAGTCACAGAGTGGAGCAGGCAACTCTGCTTTGCCTAGGGGAATCTGCGAAGGTCTCAGAGTGGAGGCTTCTTCCCTGGGCGTCAGGACTGTGGGTACATCTCCCTGGGGTGTGGGGCATGCAAGAGATCACAGGGGACCAGAACATTTTAGGCAAAGTGGTAACAGCTGGTATGGAGGCACAGGATGGGTCTGCACACAGCCCTGTTGGGGAGCAGAGGAGTTTCCTGGGACTGGGGCCCAGGCAGAGAAGGAAGTAGAGTTAGGGAGAAAGCCTGTGATCCAGGCTTGAAAGCATGCTAGTGGCAGGCATTTGCTTCGTGGTGCACTTGGGCAGTGCTGGGCTGTTAGGACTGCTTCAGCATGCTTATGTGGCAGCCTAGTGTTCACCTACAGCATCACCCCACACCTCAGGATACTCACCTGGAGGGGGTCAGCTTGGGGGAAAGGAGATCAGCCGTGAAGATAAGCTCAGCTTCTCAAGCACCTCATGCCTGGGCTCCATTGCCAAGAATCACCCCTCACACATGCTGAGTGTGACACTCAGAAGCAGGCACAGAGAGCAGACACATGGCAGATTGACTTCTCTGTGGGTGCCATGCTTTCTGCTCCCAGCTCCCAGAGTCTGGTGCCACTGCCCTGGCAGCAAACATATTTGCTCACAACTCTAAAGGCTATAAGCAAGCTGTTTGATTCCCATAGGGAAAAGGCAGGGAATTCAGAGGGAAGGACCTCCGTGAAGGCCGCAGCCACCTGGTACCAAGGGGTAGCCTCTTCTGGAGGTCAGAGCCCTTCTTCCTCAAGCAGTTAGTGAGCACCAGGCACCAGGCTGGAAGCTCAGTGCACCAAAGAGGACAGCCAAGAGATCATGTGGTGTCCAAGATGAGACAAACGAGCAGGAGGTCAGTTCCAGATGGCAGGGATGTCTGGACACATGCTCCCAAAGGTACGGAAGGTCTCAGCTCCAGCTGCTACACTGCTGAAATACCCACAGTGAGCAAGTCATCACATCTAGGTGGACCAGGCCCCCAGAGCAGAGCAGCCAGCACCTACACTTAGGAAGCCAGAGTTGATGCTGTCCTGCTGCAGGACACCGGGACAGGGCTGCAGGCATGGAGTGGCAAGGTCAGGTTGCATTTTCAGAAGAGCTGCAGATTCACCTTGTCTGCCCCACAGCCCCACTGCTATGTGCTATACTAATTCTTAGGCAGCTCTGGCCTCAGACTCTCAATGGAGACCTACAGGAGGGCTAGTAGAGGCATCCAGGGACACAAGTAGGAAGTTGACTGTGGGCAGCTCTGCTCCTGGGGAGTCCACTCCAGCAAATGCCCTGCTGGGCAGTAACCATGGGAGGGATCACACCCAGGCTTACCCAGACCCAGAATCTGAAGACATAGGACACATAGCCACCAAGCCTTGGGCCTGTCCCGTTGGCTTCTCAAGGTTCTCAGCCAGGCCTGCATGCCTTTGCCACACTGCCTGGCCCTTCCAGCTTGACATCCTGTTAGGCTGGTCTTGACAAGCTAGAGGCCCCATGGCCACATTTTGGGCCCTGCCCTGCTCTGTACCTGCGTCAATGCTTCTGCCCACCCCCTACCTCTGGCTTAAAGAGAGTGCTGCCCAAGATTCCTCTGTACCCATCATCTTCCAGGTAGCCCGGGCTGTGCCGTGCTTCTGAGCTGTGCCCTGCCCTACCCCTGCTGCTCTTTAGCTCAGCATCTGCCAGTGATGCTCAGATTCCTAAGCCTGCCTTAGCGGAGAGTTACACCACCAACCCTCTGCACTCCCCAGCTGGCAGAAACTAAAAAGATCCACAGGACAGGAGGGTGGGGACTCCCAGCCCTGCTCTTTGTACAGTACCCGGCTGTTCCTCACTTGCTCCTTGTGCCAGGGCCAAGCCACAGTCTATGTGCACTCTCTGTGCTCTTAAGAGGGAGGTTTGTATGATGCGGGGACTGAGGCAGGGCAGTCACCATTCTCAGCAGCAGAAGAAAGGCATAGTCTATAGTGCCCCCCTGGAGGAGGGCAAGGGGGTAACATCAGGAACAGGCCCAGAGGGGCCAAAGAGAGCAAGGAAGCAGATGCCCAGGCACCACTGTCAGCCCCTCCTCTAAAATCTCACTCAGTGCAGATAGCGCTGTAGCTCTGCCCTGGAGGAGCTCAAGCCTGCTGCAGCTGGACTATAAAATACTGACCATGCCGGGAGGCAGAGGTTCTGTAGGAACTCAGAGCTAAGACTGGGGATCGGGCCAAGTCCTTACATCTCACAGCAGAGGAGCCTCCAGTGGAGATGGCAGGTTGAGCTGGGCGGGGAGAAACAGGGGTGAGGACAAGAGCTGGGGCGGGGCAAGAGGCCAGAGCAGGCAAGGAGGGAAAGAGCCAGCAGGAATTCGATATGGCTTGAGGGAGAGTAGCCAGGACAGGTGGACCCCAGGAAACTCCTGCAGCCTGGAAGGGGGCTGTTTGGTCAGTTGGCCTTCGGGTGGGTAGAGGGGACATGGTTCCTGCTGGCCTCCTGGCCATGCTCCCCAGGGTGACACCCTCCCAAGCTCTCACTCCTGCTCTGTCCCATGATCTGTGCTGGTCCAGAGACTCAGCAAAAAGTGCACTTCACTTTCTTCCTATCAGAAGGAACTTACTTTGCAAATTGTGTCTGAGATGCACAGTGACTCAATTACTTGCCTAAAACCACGTAACACATCAGCCAGAGGAGATTCAAGTGTGTCCAGTGGGCAAACTCCAAACAGTGTAAACAATTGTCATATGCATGACACATACACACACACACACACACACACACACACACACACACACACATACAGAACAGATTCCCTGCAGGTAGCCTTGAGAAGGGCTGAGTTCAGATAGACACTTCTTGCAGGACTTGTCAGAGCTTTTAATGTGCTCACAGGCATGAGGCAGATATGGCATGGAGAAATGCATTTGTCCCTCATGGAGCTGCTTTCTGTCTCCAAAGATCCCACTCCAGGACCTACTGATCTGGACTGTAAGGCAGCGTCCCTGGTTTATGCTGTGTGTGTTCACTTTAGAGCCATTCTTCCCTGCTTTTTCTTGCATTTGGGAAGGTTGGCTTCTCCTGGGAGGCCTTACCAGGGCTTGAGCGGAGAAGAACCAGGGAACCCAAACTCCCATGGTCCTGTCACCTCCCAAAAGTCCCACCTCTGAAGAGGTGGCTTAGGGGTGGCAGTTTAGACTTAAGCCATAACAAAGTCCAACCCCTTGCTGTCTCTGAGGCCTTACCACCAACAGCAGCTCCTTTCCTGACTTTCCCTAACCCTGAGTCCCCAGAGCCCCTGCTCTTCTCACAGCTGTGGCGCCTACCTTTGTCTTTAGTTACCGCTCTTCGCTTTTCTGCCTACGCTTCATGGTAAAACGGTACCACCTCTTGGAGGTCTTCCTCAAACACCCGGGGCCCCAGGTGCCCTAAATGGCTCCTCCATCTGGGAACATCCCTTCTGGAACCACAGACACGTCAGCACTGGTGGTCGGAGCTTCCAGCTTGAGCCGGCTGACTTGGCCAGATCCACCAGCAGGTGCAGCCCTAGTCCTTTACAGTGGGATTCCAGGCATCCCTTCTCCTGTGGGCTCCCGAACAGGCCCCAGTCCCTCCATCCCTCCACCTTATTCCTGGGCCAGCCCTGCGGATGGCCTCAGGCTGCCCTAGCTACAGATCTAGCGCTGAGCAGTTTCCATCTGCACACACCACCTTCCCACTCACCAGAGAAGGGCTGAGCTCTGGGCCCATCACTAGGATGGCAGAAAAGTGCTGCTGGGTGTTCAGCTACTCCAGGGAGCACCGATGGCCCGGTCTGCTTCCATGCAGCTCTTCTAGGCCCATCCCTGGTGTCTGGAAGAGGAGCTCATCAATCAGACCAAAGATTGGCCACAGCACACCTGGCCGGCGTGCTGGATCCTTGTCTCACTGCCAATAAGCAGGTACCGAAAGATGCCCAAGGAAGGAGACACTAGAAACAGGACTGGCTGAGCACAAAATGATCTGCTGCCCCCACCCCAGGCAGTACTGCTTGTTGCCAGGCCTCTGAGTGACGCATAATTTCTTTGATGGATTAACCGTTTGATGTCATGTCCTCTGGCTTCAGAGAAGTGGGGTTTCTCATCCCTGGTGGGCTCCTGGGGATCAAGTTGCCTGGCTAGTTTATGCCATTCTCAAGCAGACTCTGATGTTACCAGGCCCTCTTTCTGCACAAGTCCCTTCCTCTGTATGTCTGATGCATGTACATTCACCCAGAATTATTTCTCCCATGGCTTACAGGTAGGGGCAGAGGCCTGAGAACCTCGAGAATCCACTGTCTGCCTGCCTGCTGGCATGTTAGGTATTTTTACAATTGTTCTAAATACCATCATCTCCGCCTCTGGGTGTGTTCAGTGGCTCCTGCTGACTGACATATACGTGCCTGGACACCAACCAGCCCTCGCCGCCTTCCCTCCAGGGAATGCCAGGGACCGAGCCTTGGGCTGTGGGTCCACCATCGAAGAACTCTCCTGAGGCCAGGGCCACCGGAAAGGCACGACGATGACAAAAATGAGAGGAATAATCTTGGCCAGACAGGACAACTGTAAACACTGAACACGGTTTCAAAGAAAAGCAAAAGTAAAATGATAGAGTTCAGCTGCTAGGACCTCGGCATTCATTTTATTCCTTTTTTAAATCCATTTTACTGATTCTCTAAACCCAGCACCTGCCACAGGAGTAATTCTACCCTTATCTGCATTATTATTTGCCAATTCGTTCAACAAATATTGATTAAACATTCACTACCTGCCTAATATTACTCTAGGTGCTCCCACATCCGGGAACAAAGTAAAGCCCCTGCCTTCCCAAAGGCTGGCGTTCCAGGGAGGGACCCAGAGGCCCGCGGGAAGTAACTGACAGTGTAAATAAGGAAATGTTAGAAGATGTCAAGTGCCAGGGGAAACAGAGGCAGAAGGATGAGTAGGGTAAAGTGGAGCTGGTGTGGGGAGGGGCTTGCTGCAGCCACCAGCAGTGACCTGGGACCTGTGGAAGGAAGATGTCAAGGGGACAGCTAGGGTGGAAGCCGTGGGGCTGGCAGGATTGAACTGGGGAGCGGCAGGAGAGCAGGACCGGCACTGAGGGCCCTGGGCACTGACTCCAGGTAAGACTCTGAGTTTCATGAGAGTGAGGGGGGAGCATCGCCAGGGAAGAGGCGGTGTGATCCCCCTTCGTGCCCATAGGAGCCCCGGGGGCCAGCATCCGTCCGTAGCTCCATGCCTGCCTCGGGGCCTGCAAGAGCTCCGAAGTTCCGCTGGGATGAAAGAATGAATGGATGATGAATGAATGAAGGAACAAATGAATTAACCCAAGTGGAAGACCCTGCCTGAGCTTTCTCACCCTCTGGATGTGTACACTGCCAGATCTGCGCAGCGGAACTGGATCAGTGTTTGTGCCCATATTCCCTGGGGAGATTTCATAGTCCTCATACCCTGACTCCACCCTTACAATCCTCATTCTTAGCTGGGAGGGTGGAGGCCTCCTGA
>PVLD010007589.1:0-90300 GCA_004027595.1 Dinomys branickii
AGGATTTCAATAAATGGAAAAACATACCCTGCTCATGGTTAGGAAGAACTAACATTGTAAAAATGGCCATACTACCAAAACTGTTGTACAGATTCAATGCAATTCCCATTAAACTACCGTTAGCATACCACACAGATCTAGAGAAAATATGCCTCAAATTCATCTGGAACCAGAAGAGACCCAGAATAGCAAAAGCAATCCTGGGCAATAAGGACAAGTCAGGTGGAATCACAATCCCTGACCTGAAATTGTACTACAAAGCTACTGTAATAAAATCAACCTGGTACTGGCTGAAAAACAGACCTGAGAATCAATGGAACAGACTGGAAGATGCAACCATAACCAAAAACCCACTCAGCTACCTAATATTTGACAAAGGGGTCAACCAAACCCACTGGAAAAAAGAAGGCCTGCTTAATAAATGGTGCTGGAAAAGCTGGCTTGTCTCTTGCCGAAAACTGAAAATAGACACCAGTCTATCACCATGCACCAAACTCAGGTCAAAATGGATCACAGACCTCAATATTAAAACAGAAACTCTAAACCTATTGGAAGAGAAAGTAGGTAAAAATCTTGAAGACATAGGAGTAGGCAGAGAGTTCATGAACAAAAATGAAACTGCAAGGGAAACACTTCAAAGAATCAGTAATTGGGACCTCATTCTACTGCAAAGTTTTTGTACATCTAAAAAAATCACCAGCAAAGTAAAAAGAAAACCCACAAATTGGGAAAAAATTCTAGCTGGCTGTCCCTGAGACAAAGGTCTTCTATCTAGAACATACAAAGAATTGAAAAACATATACCTGTCCAAATTCAAAGACCCAATCCAGAAATGGGCATCTGAGATGAATACACACTTCTCAGATATATACAAATGGCAAATAAATATATGAGAAAATGTTCCACATCCTTAATCATTCGAGAAATGCAAATAAAAACAACATCGAGATTTCGTCTCACCCCAGTAAGACTGGCCAGTATGAAAAAATCATCCAATAACAAATGCTGGCGAGGCTGTGGAGAAGTAGGGACTCTATTACACTGCTGGTGGGAATGCAGACTGGTGCAACTACTGTGGAGAGCCGTTTGGAGATTTCTCAGCAAACTAGGTCTAGAGGGTCCATTCAAACCAGCTATTCCTCTTCTGGGTATTTTCCCAGAAGATCTGAAAACATCATATCACTCTGATATATGTGCACCCATGTTTATAGCAGCACAATTTGTAATAGCTAAAATGTGGAAGCAGCCCAAGTGTCCATCCACAGAAGACTGGATTAAAAAATTGTGGCAATTTTATATAATGGAATATTATTCAGCTATAAAGAAAGACAGTTTTGGGGACTTTGTAGGCAAGTGGTCAAAACTGGAGTCCATACTCATAAGTGAAATAAATCAGCAGTACATGTGCAGGCAACGTATTGTATCACTGGTGTAAGAACCTGAGGGTGGGAATATAAACTAAGAGACATGAAGGAAATCTGGTCAAAAACAAAGAACAGATGGGACAAGGGAAAGGAGAAAAGAAAGAGACAAAAATGTATGTATGTATATATGAATATACATATATGCAGGAGGGCTAACATGGTTCTACTATTGTATTATATCACTTAATGCTAAGGAATAACTGATGACGGGTTATTTGATCAATCTTGTATGTCTGTATGTGTTATCCTGTACACATACTTCTAAGATATCAATATGCAAAGCAGCAACTATTGGTGGGTTTTTTTTTTGTTTGTTTATTTTGTTTTGTTTGTCTTTGGTTTTTTGTTTTTTGTGCTTTTCTGTTATTGAGAGGATTAATTGTCTGACCAGTTTTGCATGTCTGTATCTGGATTCATATATATACACTTCGAAGATATCAATTGGTAAAGCAACAACCACTGTTGAGTCCATGTCACCTTGTCTGTAGACCAGTTTTGATTGTACTATTCTTTATGCTAATTTGTGTCTGTTTGTTAATATGTTTTTGTGCTTTTGTTTAAAAAAAACTCTAAGAAGTGAAATAGCTAAGTCTACTGCACACTAAAAACAGAACTTTCTAAGTCACTAATATCACAAAGGTACAGGAGCCTCCTGTTTGAGACTCTGCTTTATTTCCTGGCCCATCCTGCCATGTTTAGGCTTCTCTTAATTTAAGAAAACTGGTCCCATTTCTCAAGAGTATGTAAATTAGTATAGTCCCATACACCAACTATCCAACCCACTGACTGCCACTTCTCCACTTATTACATAGCTTGTGGGGCAGAGCTGCATGGGGATTGACTGCTCTGTGGGTGTGGTGGATTGACAAACTGGTGGTCAACTTGTAACGTTCAGCTGAACTGAATCAGCATGGTGCTGGGTATGGAAGGCTCACCTAAGGATGGTTGTCAACAACATATAAAGGAGAACTGGAGAGGAAGGAGTCGGTTGTTGGTTCTCCTGGAGGAGCTTGTCATGCTTTCCTAATGTGAACTTGGCTGTTATCGCTGAAGGAGCTAGGAACCTTGCTTTTGCTGAGAATGGCTGTGGTTCACTTTGGAGGAGCTCTGGTCCTTACTCTGAGCATTGTTTCCTGGCTCCGGGGGGAAAGAGGGTGCACTGTTCAGTCTCCTGGAGAAGCTCATCTCACTGGCTTTCCTGATATGAACTCAGCTGTTCTAATCATTGGAGGAGCTCAGGACCTCATTGTCACTGAAGATGGCTGTGGTACTTTTCTTTTTCTTTCTTTCTTTCTTTCTTTCTTTCTTTCTTTCTTTCTTTCTTTCTTTCTTTCTTTCTTTCTTTCTTTCTTTCTTTCTCTTTCTTTCTTCCTTTCTTTCTTTCTTTCTTTCGTACTGGGAATTGAACTCAGGACCCAGTGCTTGCCAGTCAGGTGCTTATGCCACCGAGCTATATTTTTTAAAAAAGCTGCTGCTGAAATTTCATTTTCTAGTAATTCCTCATTTGTACTGAAAATCTTAGAAAAGAACCGGTAGATTTGCAAAGGTCACCAGATGTCTTCAACTCCTGTCAGAGCTGTGGTACTTTTCATGGGAGCTCTGGTTCTTACTTTGAGTGTAGCTTCCTGGCTCCAGTGCAGATCCCTCAGTCTTCTGGCACAGACTTTGTAGTTTCCACCAATGACCTTTGGGTCTTCCCAGTACAGATCCATGAAACAGACTTGCATGTGACGTTTCATGGCCTCTGGGCCTCTGGCTGGACTCCTGAGGTGCATTGTCATGGGTTCTAGGTCTTCAACTGGACTCACACAGGACATTGCTATGGGATTCGGGCCCTCATCTGGATTCTTGGGGTCTTCAGCGTGTAGACAGATTTCCTGCACTCTTTTGCATTTGGTTCTTTGGATGACTATTATAAAATAATCCTGTAAATTATGTGTCCCGCAGTAAATTATTTCCCTTGCAAATCTTGACTACAAAGTGAGTAATTTAAAGAAATTGTTCTTCATCCTCCATCAGTTTAGAACTTCCAGATAAGTGCCAGAATGACAGGCAGACAGACAGAGACAAAGAGAGAGACAGAAATAGAGAAAGAGACAGAGACAGACAAGAGACAGAGGGAGACATTGTTTTTTAGCTTTGGAGCTCCTCTGTGCTCTCATATTGAATTTTTGGTTGTTGCCCATTGGCTAGGACCACGTGGCTGTCTGTTGTTTTCATTCACATCTCTTCTCCAGCTCCCCACACAATGTGGAGACTGTGCACGGCTCCTTTCTATCAGTCCACCCAGAAGCATATGACATCTTAGCGGTTTGCATTTTTTAACTTAATCATTAGCTCAATGTTTGGGGGACATTAGTCATAGGAAGTTAGTCTCATTCACCCAGATGCATTTTTGAAAGTTACAGCTCCTGTCTTTCTACCATAATGCCCCCCTTGTGCATGCCTTCTCCCATTTCCTTTTAAAAACACTCTGTTCTTCTGGAACTCTCAAATGAAGATATCAAAGCTGGAAGAAATTATTAATTCAGAAAGTGCATTTGAAATGTCCAGAAGAGTTGAACCTGGCTGGAGCAGTAGAGAAGCTGTGCTGGTATATGGTCAGGAAATGACTCAAACTTGGTCTTCAAGGGCTTGAAATTGCTTCCCTGAAAAAAAGGGAAGGCCCTTCTCTTGCCTACAGCCCTCAAGGGAGACCCCAGTCCAGTGCTTGCTTCCTTTTCAATATAAATGAATGCATAGGAGTTGTTCCCAGGCTTCAGGCCAGCAGCACTGGAACCACAGTTGGAAGCTGGGCTGGTTTCTTGTACTCTTGGGCTTTATAAGTTGTTGGACAGATGGCTCTGGAAAGGAAGGTGGGGCTTGACATGGACTTTTGAAATTTGAGGGGATAGAAGGGAAGAAAATTATTTCAAGTAAGGAAAGGACATGAGCAAAAATATGGAGGCAGGTAAAATAATGAAAATCCTGGTCCCCATGATGCATCCTTCTGAAGGTAAGCAGGAAACCAAAGTTGCTGAATCCAGAAAGAGCTGACTGGAGCAAAGGAAGAAGGCTTTCTTGTCATGTTCTTTAAAGTTCAGACCATTCTGTAGGTAACCCGGAGTCATGGAAACATGAGTTTGAGAATTGCAGGATCATGTCAGAGTCCTAGAAATGTGAATTAAGGCAGTGATTGTCATGAAACTTGTCTTCTGGAATTCCCTTCTGGGGGATTTATTTCTCACAAATAAAAACTAATGCTAATGTTCTTGATGATAGTCATACCCATAACATTACTATTGTGTATATGTCTGAAGACTCCCTTTCCACTTTAGTATGGCTCAAGAAATCTTCCCATAACGCTTCCATGTCCAAGTTGAGCCATTTGGAAGTACTTTCCTAAGCACAGATCATGGCCACTATTGCCCCATAGAACCTATACTTGGAAGACAGAGTCAGTCTGGAGAAGCAGTGCCCTGACGATTAGATAATCCAACTCTATCCTGCAACTCTTTCTGGCCACACTCTTGTGACTGGTGATTACATTTTTCTCCTTTCTTTCCTTCCTTATTCTTAATGTAACTGCTGCTCAGTAAGTACTTCAACAACAATAACAACACCATCATCACCAACATGAACAGCAGCAACAACAGCATTCTTTGCTCATTGAAGAAAATACAAGCATAAGCTTTTATAGCTTACATGCTCATCATTCTCACGAGAATTATTTTGGAAATTATAACCTGAATCCATCCATGCCTCCACTTTCTTTCTTTTACCTTGTCCACATGTCACATATCTAGTTTATTATATTCATAGTTTGTAAATACATTAACTCCCTTTCCCTTTCTTTCCATTTGCCAGGTGAGTATTGTAGAGCAGCGTAGCAACTTTCTGTTTGCATGTCTACAATTAAACAGCAAAGCCTTACTGGTAGAAAAAACACAAAAGAGTAAAAGGAGGGGGAATAAAAAGGAAGGAAGTAGGGAAGGAAGAGAAAGAACATTACCATATGATCAAATGGCCTGTTTCTTTTATAAATAAATCTTTACCGCCATCATTAGGCTTTTAACATTGCTCAGTGTTTTCCCATATACATAGCAGGAAGCTTGGTCTCCACTCTCCCCAGTGATCAGTGCATCCTTTAGTTCATCATCCCTGTCTCCCACCTAAGGGAGCTACAAGAACTCACGATATATTGACAAATGCCTTTGTCTTTAACTTAAACATAATTCAATTTATTTTGGCTTAATCTATACATTCAAGGTTTTCAAAATGCAAAAAGATCTGAAAGTATACATTCTGCTCCTGCTCTGCACACTCCTACCTCTCCTTCCAGTGAGCCTGTAGTATCCTCAATGTGTATGTCTCTAGGGACAACTCAGGGCAACTCATGTGTACACAAATAAATATATGTGCAGACTCTCTTTTTCTCCTTTTTCCTACTGTAGGTTCTTTTACATCTATGGCAGCACTTTGTTTTTGGTTTTTACTTACATCTATCTATCTATTTATCTATCTATCTATTTATATCTATGTCATCTATATCTATATCTAATCTCATAGATGAGTCCATTTCAGTACATAGAGAACATCCCTCTTCTTCTAAATGATACATTAATTTATTCAATCTATTAATAATGGTTATTTCCAATATTTTTTGTTAATAGATTGTGCAATAATGAATATTTACTCCTCTGTAATTTTGCATATGTTGGTATAGTTGTAAGAGAATTTTCTAGAAATACTAGAGATCGGTCAAACGTTACATCACTTGCAGTATAGTAGATGTTGGATTCCTCTCCATGAGATTGCACCCATCTGTACTCCCTCCAGCAGTGCCTGGGAATGCTCGTATCTTCAGGATGGCTACCACAGCGTGCTGCTGACCTCTTTTACTTCTGCATGTCAGAAAGCTGGATGGTAGCTTCTCATTGTAGTTGCAATTTGCATCCCCAGACAAAGTCAAAGCCATAGAAGCCTTCTCTCATTTGATCGCCGTCGTCACCATTCTTGTTCTTTCTGATTTCTACCTGTAGCACTGGGGAAATGTGTCCCCCCTTTTGTTGAAAACTGACCTGTCCATCTCACTTCAGTCCTCCTTTCCTCTCAGACAATGATCTTCATCAGCCACTCCTTAATTCTGCTGCATCTTCCATGTTTTCCTCTCTTCTGGATTCTTTCTGTTGATTTGTGCACAAGCATCAATGGCTCTCATCTTAAAATATTAATTTTCCCTTAAGCCCTTCCTTTCCTCCAGTTCCCACCCTAATGCTCCTTCATAGCTGGGCAAGACAACAGGTTGGTGCACATGTTTTCCCTTCTGCTCCCTCACCATGCAGTCATTCTTCAACATGCACCCACGTGTCTTCTCCACCAACCCTGGCTGCTCTTGTAAAACTACCAGTGCCCTCTGTGCTTCTTCTAATGGGGACTATTCAGCTCTCGATTCATTTGATTTTCTCACATATCCATTTCTGTCTTATATTCTGTGCTAAAGTTAACTTATTTTAGTTCCAGTGATTTAAACACTGATTGTAGGGAATAGTTCCCAAATATTTATCTGTAGTTTCCACTTCTCTTCTGAGTTCTAGGCCTGTGTGTCCAACTGTCGACTGTCTGTGTCTTCTGTTGGATCTCTCACTTGCATTTTAAATTTAAGATGTCTAGAACTAAAATCTCTCTTTCCTTCACACCCACGCCTTCCGTTTCTCTAGTATTTCCCCTTTCAGTAAGTGGCACCTCCTGCCATATGGATGTAACTTAGGCATTATCCTTGAAAGTTCCCACAGCTCCACCCCCATATCAAATATATAAACATTTCCATTATTTCCATCGCAACACACATCTCACTTTCGCCGTGTTGTCTCATTTCTATTGATCCTACTTCCACCGCAGCTGAGTCACAGCCTCCCTGGACCCTGCAGTAGTCTCTAGCTTGTGCCCTGCTTCCACTCCTACCTGTGCTGTGGTCTATTCCCATGAAGCAGCCACAGCCTCTCCGTATACTAGCTGTTATTTCACTTCTTTAATCCTTTCATATCCCTCATTCTTGCCATGAAATATAAACTCCGTCTTCACCTGGCAGCCTCCTCGTGGCTCTCTGGTACCCATTTTCCCTTCCTTCTGAGTAACAGAATGTGCCTGGGTGCACAATTACATTTCCCTGCCTCCCTGTAAGCAGATGTGACTATGTAACAGCTCCGTCCAAAGATCTGTAAGTGGGAATGTTCTCTAGGAGTTCTTTTGGGGATCGTTTAAGAAAGCTGACTTGCAGTCACCCTTTGCATGGATGAAATGAGAGACCGGAATCTCTTCTGCTCTTCTGTGATTGCGAGGGGAACTGTCAGGTGGAATCAGCATGCCGGACAGCAGTGTAGAAAGATGGAAGAAATCTTAGTCCTGAAGAAATGAACCTGTAATTCTAGTCTGGAGATTCTTATTTCTGGATATGCTTTTACATGTGAGATAAATATGCTTTTGTTTTCTTGGAGTCTGGGCTCTTATCTCAGATCTTAGCAACTCTGTGATTTTGGCTGAGCTACTCTCTCAGCCTCAATTTACTGATCTTTGAATGAGGTTAATAGTAGAACGTTCCTGTGGGGATTGTGGTGAAGATTAAATGACCAAATAAAACTAAAGAATTCAACGTAGTGACCTTCACAAAGGAAATGCTTTGTACGCTTTAGCTATTATTAATGAGTAAATGAAGAAATCAATGAAAAACCCAAGGTCATTTTTTGCAGTCTGTTATCTGACCCAGGAAAGACACTTATACTTCAATAGTGGCCTTCCTTTGCTGAGGTCACAGGGCCTTCAGTCAAAAGGTCACAGGAGTGATGTTCTTTATGGTTGTTATTTATTTATTTACTTATATAAATTGATATTTTATTTATATAAAATATATTTTATATTTTGGTAGTGCTGGCGATTGAACCCAGGGCGTTCACAACACACAGCTGTATCCCCAGGCCTTTTTTCTTCTTTCTTTTGAGATAGACATTCGCTAAGTTTTCCAGGTTGGGCTTGAATTTGCTTCAACTTTCCACAGTGCTCAAATTACAGGAGTGTACTATAAGACCCACCTCATCTTGGGTATTTTTAATGCGCACATGCGTGTTTTTGTAAGAGCAACTCCAATCCTCTGCTTCAACAAGGTCCTCCCATGGCCTTTGATACTTATTTCTCTTGTTTCAATGGCACCTCGACTCTCTCTCATGAGCTTACCCTGGGGTGCCAGCACCGCTACTCTTGGAGTGCAACTCCTTCTACCCCTGGAGCTGCCAGTCTGTTCTCTCTTGGGCTATGTTACCTTCCCTAACTAATGATCAAAATTCTTCTCTACGTGCGGTTTCAGTCTTTCTTATCAAACAAGAGGAGACCCAAAACACTCTTCTATGAAGAGTGTGGAAAAGGAGGGGTTAGTGGGCTTCCTGTCTACAAACCGCTCCTTATCCTATCACTTCAAACTCTTACAAGATTTAGAGAAGCCACCTATGAGATTGTTTTGGCTCTGTTAGGGAGACTACAAAGCCATGGTGTTGGAAAGTTTTCAAAAATTTCCTAGATGAGACTTCTTGCTATTTATAAGACATTCCAGAGTCCTATGTTTAGTAAAAATGGAGCAGGATACACACACATACACACACACATGCACACACACACACACACACACACACACATGCACACACATGCACACACACACACAGGATTTGTTGTAATCCTGGCTTGAACATTCAAGAGAATACTTGAATAATACTTACCTACCTCACTGGGGTGTTGTTAACGATTAATTAGTTAATGTTTGTGAAGCACTTTGCAGATGTAAAATGCTTGTTTAAGTGCTAAGTATTATTATTATTAAGCTGAAGTTCTACAGTTTAGCTGAAAATCATTTCTCTTTTGCAATCATACATTTAACTGTAAATAAATCAAGTTTATTTACAAGAGTATTTTCTTTTTAGGGTCACCTCCTGCTTATTATCATTTAGCTAATTCCTTTTATTCTCATTTGGGTTACAAACAGAGCTACTTTCTTCTGAGAAATTTTATCTTTGAGGTAATTTTGAGACTCTTCTGGAAAAAAAATTTCCACAGCGATTGTCTATTTGTTCAGGAGGAAGGCTGGATATGTTTTTCTCTAGTAAGAGCTCCAAGCTTTATTCAGTAGCCAAAACTTCCTGTAAGGAGCTCCCATTTAATTTGGGTCTAATGGAAAAGAAAGAAAATGCAGGCAGAGTAGTGTCCTTTCAAACAGGTCGGTGGAGTAAATGTGCTAGATTTGATGACAGTAGGAACAACAATAGTGGGGTTGTGAGTATTTTGGGTTTCTCCTCTCACTCCTCTGTGTTTGCTGTCTTTGTGCTTCAGAAAGCTGTGAGGAAGTGGAGAATAGAGGGATGAAGAAGAAGTCAGTTGTTCCATAATACGCAAACTGCTCAGTGGAAACGCAGCCTTAATGAAGTAGTGAACAGTTTAAGTCTGTAGCAACCTGCAAGTGAAGTTCCTTTTCTTAGTGCCTTAGGCAATTCCATGGGAGTCACGCTGGATCTTTAATGAACTTAGCAGACTATAAATCAACAAGGGATATGACACTGGGAAAAAGGATGAAAACAACAATATCAGACAACGAGCACTGCTGCTGGTCCCTTACTAAAAAAGCTTCGGGGTTTTGAAGAGTTATGTCCTTCGGCGTATTCTTGGTCGTTTTCCCCCAGGGATGGCTGGACAGTGGCTATTTTTAGCAGGGGTTTAAATTGTCCAGATACTGGATGAGGAACGTGCAAGGGTTGTATCTTTAATGTGCAACTCCAGGTAGGTGGGAACAATCATGCTGAATTACTGACATTGTAAGGAAATGAAAAGTCAAACTGCTGACCATGTGTGTTCTATATTATTTAATTAAAAGTAGATAACAGTGCATGAATGAGCCACAAATCAGATAAAAATGACAACATTTTTCATATTTAACACATATTTGACTTGTGGTTGTGTGACAATTTACCAGAACAGGTCTATGATGTCTCCAAATAGAAAATCAGGAGTATAATTAAAAATACGGAAGAAGAAATATTAACTCCAACCCTGAGCAGGGTTAATCACAGTTTCCAACACTGTTATTCCTGTCTAATGAGAGTCTCTTTTATTTCATTCTTTATCTTAAAGTGAAAAGGGGAAAATGATCAGAATTTTGCTGACTTGAGATTTATGTTTTAAATATACAATGTGCATTTTATAGAGATAAAAAAAGAGGGATGATTGAGAAATTCTAGGGGTCAAGATTCTCCATTTGTTTATTCATTTTTATGGAGTCTCATTAGACGACCAACAGTCATTCAAAGTGGCTGAGAGCACAGAAGGGAAAGTTCGAGGACTCTTCCTCACAGTTTCTCGTCAGGGAGCGGTTGTGAGGAGCGCACCTCTGCTTAGGGCTGCAGAACGACTACGGCTAAGTCATGGGGAAACCTCATAGGGATCCAGTCTTGTCTGCGCCCATTCACGTCCACTTTGCGTAACTGCAGTAGAACATCCTCAGACCTGGCTGGGAACAATGGCCCAGACAAGGTTCCCAAGGTGTTGATTCTTGCTGCCAGGCTGCATTTGACTTTCAAACCGAATGGGAAGACTTTTGTTACATTTTCTGCTTTTTGATCTTCAGCTGTTTTGTGATTCAGTCAACTCATCTACCTCTAATTAGAAATGTCCACAAAAATCCCACTCTATACCTGGATCTGTCAAAGGGTGAGGGCTGAGCGCTTCAGTATATTCAGTGACAGGTGCTGGACCCCAGGTCCCTTTTGTTCTATTTTGTCTGCACTATCTGCCTTGTAGCCACAAGTGGGGATGTGAGGGTTCACCTTGAACAGAAGCCCCTAAGAGGACTTTGCTTGCCCACCTAACAAAAACCAGCTCTTAGTCACGTTCTGTTACAGCATCCTATTTTGTTCTCATCACAGAGCCTCTACTTCTTTGTATATTAACTCTCTGCAATTCAGCGATTAACTTTGCTCACAGCTCCTGCTCATTGTTAGGATGTAAACTGAGCAAGCAGAAAGGGTTTGTTCACTCATGGGTACTCAGAATGGAGCCTGGCACAGCACTGACTCCCATAAATGGGTGGAGTGAGTAAATGAACACCTGACCTTGGGAAGGGCTGCACGCTTCCCTGGAGAGTTAGGGCTCCCCTGAGGGAGTAACGAATGTTATATCCAGCTAATGCATTTTAGGCTGTTTGGTGGCTTCCTCTACCTTTTCCATATATCTTTTTAATGGAATCAAAAACTTTAAGAACTAAGTGACTCTTGATCTTTAAGACAGCAGTCCCTAAAATATAGCTTCAGTGTTTCCAGCAACTTAAATTAAAGCCTTCCCATCTCCCTGTCTGGGATTATGCATGCTGATCCAGCTTGAAACCAACTGGCGGCTATTATTTAACCTGAAATTAAAAAGCATGAAAACAACCTCTCTTCTAGCAAACAGACATTCGTGAAAAGTTTTAGTTCTGTTATGTTGACTCAGTGATTCATATTTATATGGTTATAAAATATCTCTTGCCTGTTTAAAATACATTTATCATTAATACTGTATTGGTAGCCATAATTATCAAGGTTATCACTTTAACAGTTTTAAATGATCTTGAAATACTATCAAAAGAAATTAACCAACTTCCATATACAGAGAGCTCTCAAAACAGATCATGTATTGCCTGGAAACATACTTTATGCCAGGAGAAAATGTGAAAGTGGACATGAGTTATGAAACTAACTTTTAGCTTAACCTACAGTAATTTTTTGAATGAGCGTCATTCTCAGAATGGAACTAACCTCTTTGATTTTAGTATATTTAGACCTACGCTGATTATGTCCTCATTTAAAGTTAAAAGCAAAATAACGAAACATGCTGACATTCTGAGAGTATGTGAAACAAAGTCATCCAGGGATCATCGGGGAATATCTCTTGCTAAATTTAAAAGCAATTGGCAAGGGAGGAATGTGTATGTGTAACCCTTACCTGGCCAGCTCAGGGCTACCTTGATGTTGGCAAGGATCTTTGTCATACTAAGCAAGAATATTGATGGAGATAGTTTATTTTTCTTCTCCTGAGCCATTCAACGTGGATTACGTGGTAAGTATTCAGCAGAGTCAGTATCATCCTCATCGTTAGTATGATGATTTTGGGTGAGGTTTGCTACACACATGTGGATAAGTAGCAGGTGTTTGTCCTTCCTTCTTTCTGAATCCTATGTCCTTTCTTTCACGGAGTGGGTGACCTTGCCTACACTGTAATGACCTAAGGGCTCCTTCACTCCCTGGGCATCTATTGTATGACAGGTACTGGGCTGGGTTTTGGGGATGCTAATGGGAAGACCCTGATCTTTACCTTCAGAAAGCTCAGGAATCTCTCTGGCTTTCCTAACATTATTGGGCAGTGTGTAAATAACACTGGGGCATCTGCCTCACAGGTAGGAAAGCAGTCATCATACATCTGGAATATTTTCTTATTTTCAGACTATAGGAAGTGAGGCAAGGGCTCAACTACTCTGTAGTTGACAGAAAGTTCCCTTTGAATCTAAATATTTTCATCTTAATTAGACGTGATCATGGGTGTTAGGTTATCCTGTGGGTAATTTCCCTACAATGTGGTGTCACTGTCTCCATTTATGTGTGAGGAACCTGAGGTTGAGAGAGGCTGGACTTGATTCCTGTGGCACTGGGATGAATTATCACAAACCGGATGGCTTAAAGGAACTGAAATTCATTCCCTTGCTCAGTTCTGGAGACCACAAGGCTGAAACCAGGGTACCGGTGAGGCCGTGCTCTCTCTAAAGGCTCTAGGGGAAAGAGTATTATCTGCTGCTCTCAGCTCCTTGTCTTATGGCTATGTCACTCCCGTCTGTACCTCTATGGTCAGTTTACCTCCCTTCCTTTGTCTCTGTGCTGTCTTCTTCGTGTGTGCATCTTATTAGGATTCTGAGGCTTGCGTTTAGGGCCCACTGGATAACCCAGGATTTTTCCTCACGTCAAGATGCTCCATGTCATCACATTTGCAAAGACCCTCTTTCAAGTAAGTTAACGCACGTAAGTTCCAGGCGCTTGACAAAGATATCTTTTAGCTAGCCATTTTCACACCCAGCACAAAGTAAGGAAGCCTCCTTCCTGGGTTGTGCAGTTGGCAAAAGTGTGGTCTAAGCGTTGTCCAGCTCCACTTGCGCATCTGTTCCTTTAAACCTGAAGCTGACACTGGCATATGCAGTGGGAGGGGGCAAAGTTTACGATGAAATTATACAGGTAGTTTCAGCCTGAAAATGTAGTGTGAAGAACTAGAATGTAGGCTGTACTGATAAAAGTGGTCTAGTTTTCTTCTCCTAATGCATTTAACATGGATTGCCCCATATTTACTGGGTGCCCAAGATGTTCTAGGCCCTGGCAAAGAGATTCAATATTGAGCAAAAACAACCACCATCCTTACCCTGCCAATTTCATGGTCCAGTGGTGGTGGGGGGAATAAACATTAAGCAGCACATGAATAAGTGTGAAATCCCAAACTGAGAAGGAGAGAGAAGACACTGAAGAAGCAAAAGCTCACCCTGCCTGGAGGTGTAGGGCTTTCCCTGAGGAAAATGTAGGAGACTAAGCATGAGGGCTGGACAGAGTTAACAAGGTAAAGGAAGAAGGTAGTGATTGAGAACCTTTCAGGAGGAAATGGCATATGCAAATGTTCTGTGGCAGAAGGGTTCATCAATCTTTTAGAAATTAAAGTAAGGTGCACAATGAGGCAAGTTTACCCATGTGAACATTATTCCTAAGTATAGCTTCTAGGCAATGAGTAAGACTCAATGAATTCTCTCCAATGGAAAGCTCTTTGGGTGAAAAAAATGCACTGTTCACCTCTGGGTTCGGCATGATTCTGGTCCAGAGGATGTACTCAGGGTTGTTGACTGAATTTTAATGAATAAACAAAAGAGTGAACAGACTAGCCTTGGCTTTACATGTCCATTAGTCTGCATGCTACTAGGTGTTCCCCTTCCAATCCAGAAGGATACATAGTTTAGCTGAGAATATTCTGGGTGCTGGTTAGAGCCACATGATGGTGCCACATGAGCAGAGGGCTGGGGGGGGGGGAAGGAGAGTCAGGAGTCAACAGCTTTTTACAAGCAGTTGTGAAAAATCTGGAAGGCCATTGGCCAAGGAGCAAAAGCATTGACTATGAAACCCCAAATAGCGTTCTCACTCCTCTGCACCGCTTAACTCCTGACACAAACGTTGCCACTTGTATCTGGATGCCAAAGCAACAGTACCCTACTGATTCCTGTACCTCCTTTGAGGAGGCCTTTCTAAAGGCAGGCATTTATCTGATGCTTCATTTTTAGGGCACAATATCATAAAAGAGCTAGCTTTGGGTCTAATGAAAAAGGGACAGGCTATAAAGAGGATTTTCCACCTTCCACTCTGAGTTTAACCTCCCTTGTGGATCGGGCTGTCTCCTGTTAGAAGAGAGGTTTGTGCAATATGCAATTTTTAAAAATACACATTTAGCTTCTTTTTCTGAAAGGCTAGAAAGGACACATTTCATTTCTATACAACACCTAGTTTAAAGGACAAGGTCTTGGGATTCACGACTAAGAGTTCTTCTGGGACAGAGCCTGGCTGCCTGTTCTGGCTGCACCGAGGCCGTGGGTGTGCGGGTGCAGCCACAGCGATGAGGCAGCGCTGCAGGCCCTCGGAGGCCCGGCTCTGCAGCTGCTGCCCCTCCATAAAGAACACTCGGGGCTCCCGAACTGCACCCAAGCTTTGCCAACTGCTTGTGCTGTCAACCCAGACACTGGCATGGCATTCAGTTTATTCCGACAGTAGAAATTCCAGACAGACCAGACCTCTAAGACACTCTTCTTCTTTTCTCATTATTTTTTACTCCTGAGGTGATATCAAGTGCTTACAGTAGACAGTGAAGGAGGAGAGCTCTAGCGTGGGCACTGACACTGAGCAGCTGTGTGGCTGACCCACACCACAGAACCTCTTTGAGACTTAGTCTCCTTCCCTACGAGATGGGGCCGCAGATTCCCTGGGCAGCGTGTGAGGCTCCCCCGTGGTGCCCAGATCTTTCCTGTCTCTCCCCTCCCCAGACGCTCCATTCCATCCCTTTGGCCCCACACGCCTTCAGTTAGTCTGGCTGTGTTCCTCTCTCCATCCTGCTTCTCTCCTTCGCCCACTCTTGTTCTCGTGGAAGAAGGGGATGATCAGAAGTTGGGCCTGGCACCTCCCCTGGCTGGGGAGTGATGGGAAGGTCTCAGAAGCCCCAAGTGATGAGATACTGGCTATATCTGCCTGAGCAGAGGCTTGCCCTGCCTTCCTGAGGACACTCAGTGCCAGCACATTACAGGCTGGGGAGAAGCCATGATGTGCCCGTTCATGGTGTTAGAAGGAATTCAGTAGGGTGGGCAGAGTGAACGGCTTCCTTTTCCCATTCTGTATCTGTGCCTGTTTATCTTTCTTACATCATACATATTTTCTCATACCAGGGGCCTCATACCACCCCTTCTGAGAAGGAGGCCAGGAGGGCCCTATGTATTCCTCTCCATACAGCCCAGACTCTTGTTCAGCATCTAATGTCAGACAGGCTGGCGGGAGATGCTCTTTCTTCTTTCATCTGAACTCGTAGATTGTACCTTCTTTCTTCTGTTTTTCAAAGACAAGACCACCTTAGAACATAGCTTCTTCCAAAAGAGCATTCGGCAGCTTTCTTCTAAGGCTGAGGGGAGGTCGAGAAGGGGTTTCTTCTTTTCCTAATACAGGTATTAGGCTGGCTTAATATTCACTTTAAAAAAATCCCACTTCACAGAAACATTTTTTAATATGAGCCAAAGCATTTGTCCCTAATTCAGCACCATTGTGCCTGGTTTATATCCATTGATGTTAAATGATTTCCCGTTTACCCTCAATTGAAAATGGCTGATTTCCTACCCCAAACAGGCCTTCATGTCAGTTATGGCAGGCGGGGCAGAGCTGCTCTTCAGTTAGCTACAGACTCCATTTTGTTTGCTGGCAAGTGATGCAACATATGAGCTCACACAGTCACCTCATAAAATGGTGACAGAGGGCCTTGGGAGTGAACATACTTTCTGTTCCTCACCATTTGATTAAGAAGGGGTGATGGGGAGGAGGATGCTTGTTTTTTCCCTTTTACCCAAGGACTGATCATGTTTTAAAGAGACTTTACTCTTTTGTCAGAGAAACTTTTGCGTGATGATGACCAGAACTTGCTGGGGGAAGCATAACCCGTCAGCCATCAACAGCCAACAGTCTCTCCAGAACAGAGTTCACAAGAATGAACTCTGGAGGGGAGGTGGGTGCTCAGAGGAAAATGACTATGACGTGACTTCTCTGTTTATCCCAGACCATGTAGGTATGAGTGCGGATGGGAGGCTGAGATTGACAGCTAGCACCTACTGAACACTTCCTGTGGCCCAGCAACTTTGTGTTATTTTGAATCCCCTTACTAGCCTTGTAAGAGTGTCTGTACACCCATCTCACAACTGCCCATAATTAAGTGTGATGATTGATTGACTGATTGTGTCAACTTGAGTAAGAGAAGTTTAACTAAATTGGCTCAGCAAATCCACACCCTAGGGTGTGGCAGACTGGCCCCAGGTGGACCACATAAAGCGGAAATGAAGAAGGGCAGATCTGCTTCTGGTTTTTTAGAGCACTCCAGTCTTCGGCTTCACCTTGGATGTCATCTCCTGGCTTCCAGCACAGGTTCTTCAGCTTTTTGTGTGGATTCTTCAGCTTCCAGTGCAGAACCATCAGCCTGATACGGACTCATAGAGGACGTAGCAGCGAGCTCCAGACCTTCCACTGGAACCTTGGGTCTCCAGTGTGCGGACTCCTTCTGGGAGCTTCCTCCCCCGCCTCTGTGGGTGGCCATTGCAAGCCAATCTTTAAGTTCCTGTACATTTGTATATCATGTGTTACATCTGTTTCTCTAGTAAACACTGATGGATGCACTCAGCCTGGCAGGACTGTATGATGTCATAGAGCAATTGAAGGTAGACTTCAAGTCTAGGACTGTTTTATTCTATCTCGTGGTCCAGTCTCTTAGGTACTTAAACTGATGTTTGACAAGAACACCAGTGGCTTACATAATCCTCAGGTGCTACTTCTTCGGGTCGTGGGAGATGGTGCGGAGGGGAGCAGACTCCAGGCGTTCTCTAACCCTGAGTCTGAGATGCAGTCTTTTCTTGGTCCACTGCAGTCCCTTTGAGATGCCTTGTGTTTATCACCTTGCTGTGTGTGGCCCTTGATGTTCATTAGTGCCAGCCACCTTTTAGGGCCTAGTTCTAGTTGTCTGTGGAAGATTCCTTGACTGCATGGCCTACCTTGGGTACTCTACTGTGAAGGCTTTCAGCCTTCTACAGATGACCGCAAACTACCATTTCCCACATATGGCTGGGACAAGCTTCCTAGAGAACAGAAATGATGTAGAGGAAAGGACTTTGGTGAAGGACTAATAGGCCTCATTAACTAGTCTTGTAATTCCTCCTTCAGCTTCCATTGTGGACCTATTCCTTATTCATTCAACAAAGATTTATTGAATGCCTACTATGTGCCAAACACAATCCTGGGAGCTGCTGATTCCAAGGAGCTTATAGACCAATAGAGGGAACAGACACTGAGAGCCAAGTTCCACGGAGTGCAAGAGATACCATGGTCAGAGAAGTTTCTTTAGGATGGGCACCTACATTGAGTTCTGAGGAGATGGTTAACAGTAGGCAGGAGCCAGAGGAAGACAGAATGTTTTAGTGCAGATAAAATCAGGTGCATGGGCATAGATGACACTAGGTATGGCAGGTTATTGAAGTTTTTTAGTTTTGTCCTTTCCTCTAAACACTTCAATGTAAGAGAGATGTAAAAATAGATAATAGAATATATTTTCTAAGTACTCACTCTTACACTTAGGCGTAGAATGTAATAAGTTCCTTACTTGTATTAACTTGTTGAAATTTTATAATGATTATAATGCATTGGGTAGGCATTCTCATTATGATTATTTTACTGACAAGGAAACTGAGTCACAAAGAGTTTAACTCACCCCAGATAACCAAGTTGGCCATCTGTGAAGCTGGAACTCATACCTGGTCATCCAGCTGTTCAGGCTAACCTCTCAGCCATTCCTCTATGCTTTTTCTTGAATGAGCAGATATGCGCAAATTCCACAGTGCAGGGCCTGTATGAAATAATCATGCCACTAACAGTTATTGCCTTGATTTATTTATGTGTGTGTGTATTTGAAAAACCTTCTCTCAGGGAAGATAAGTGTCTCCCTCTTCAGTAACCAGCCACTTTAGGAAAGGGCTGTGCTCACACAGTCCCTGTCCCCCTCAGGGGTGCACCTTTTAGGGTCAGTGTCAATGCTTTGCAAGAGAGATTACATGAAACAAAACAAAAATGAGACAGAACAAAGCAAACATGGAGATGAATGCTTATTCAGATGAAGGCTGCTAGTCGATTAGTAAAAAAGTGAAGCTTCAGATTTCTAAGAGTTGTGAGACATAGGATGTTTTATAAGGTAGAGACTCTTTCCTTAGTTACTCTTTCTAAGACAGTTTAGGAGTGAGACTTCCAGAAGGTTCTCTTGAGCTTTCAGATTCCAGGGTAACACAGACCTTTTCTAAGGTGGTTTTAGTGTCATGTTTGCTAATGTGAGTGAAGCTTTCCATCTTGACCAATTTATTTGGAGAAAAATTAGATGTCAGTGCATGGGATGAACTGCCTGGTGAGAAATATAGTGCACTGTCTGAGCATTGCACTTGAAGATGTGCATTTTTATCTTTGCTGTTCCTGAATCTTTTATTGACCTACATAGGGCAGTCTACAGGCTGCATATGTGTCTGAAATGTCAGGTTTGTATAGACATCTACGTATATACATTTACTTAGTAGAATCATTAATGGGAATTTAAATTTTCTTAGAAATTCTTATATTAATAAGTGTTTATTTCCTGAATCACATGGGTAAACACTGCATTGTCTCCCTAGTGTAAAGAACCTGAAATAGTAAATGAAATCTGAAAGGTACAATAGATACTGTGAAAGGGAAAGAAACTGCTCCAAGGAAAGAACAACTGGGATGGAGGAAAAGAGAAAAGCAGGAAAAGGAAAAAAGATCTGTATATATACACAAGAGAGCTAAGATAATTGTACTACTAATTTCTATTAGATCATTGAAATGAGTTGTTAGCGCTTATATTGTCTGATCAATTTCACATGCCTGTACCTGGTAATCTGAGCAACTACTTTGAAAATAACAATATGCAATATAACAGCCATTGCTAATTTCCTATCATCTTGTTTTGAAATTCTGTATCATTTTTATTGTCCTTTTTGTCTCTTTAAAATAAAAAAAAAGTATTCTCTAAGACAACTAATGTCATTCATAAAGTTAGTCACTTTTACTTTGCTACATGGTTTTGGGTTGAGAATCAAGTTTAAGCACTAAAGGGGAAGAAGAATGAAAGGGAGTCCACTAGGAGAGGGGGGCATTGAACAGGCCCTTTAGGTTTATTGGGCCTGCACACCATTGTTTATAAAAATGGTACCAACGATAAAACCCATGCAGTAATTCGTGCCCTAGAAAAAGAGCAGTTTGTAATTTGACAAGAGAGTACTTGTGGGCATTATTCCATTCTCCCTTGAGGTACCACAGCATGTTCTCTTTAGTTCAGACTAACTCAAAGTCAAGACACAGAAGCCAGAACTTTGGCCTCCTTTTACCACTCGGAGCAACTTTCCTGTGCCTTGATTGAAAGAACTCTCCTCTAGGGTGGAGCCTTGAGAATTGTGAAGACTGGGTAGAGAGAATTACGAAGAAATGAGAAAATTGTAAAGAATGGCTATTATGTGCCTAGCTGGTAGGCAGGTTTTAAACGTGTTCTTAGTTCCTTACAGGAACCCTAGTTTTCTATACCTGACTTGTGTGCCCTTTTGACATAGTCCTTACAATAATAAGCGGTAATACAATGATCATACCGGTAAACCTCAGGCTTTGCCAAGTAAAAGTAGGCATCTGGCATGAGTTGGAGTCCACATTACTACATCTATCTCACAGGTACAGTGGAAAGATGGTTGTCACGTCCCTGTGCAGAAATTCTCAACATTTGGCTCAGATCTCTCCTTGGTACTTTAATCCCTCACTTCCAAGGGTGCCCCATCCAGCTGCTAATTAAGGGAAAACTAGGGACAGCAGATGAGAAGTGTGACTTTTTTCTTCCTTTCGGAGCGATTTAAACCTTTGGAAGGTACACAAATGTAGTCCTATTATTCAAGTTAATTTACTATCCCTCCCCCGTCTACCACAGGAATTTATGAACCTGGAGGAGCTGGAAGTCCCTTAGCAAAGTAAACAAACTGTAACTCAGGGCTGCATGCTCCCGAGGATCCTCTATCAGCAGCTTCTATTTTCACACCAGAGGTGAAAAGATAATTTGGCGAGCAGCTCTTTGTCTCACTGAGAGCAGCCAGGAGGCTGCGCTCCTGATGCAGTTAGAGAGGCTGACAAGGCGGCCATCTGCAGGTGAACACACAGCAGCTGTCCTTGTCCTGGTGACAACAGCGATGGTAACAAGAGCTGGCATGTGCTGAGCTGATGCGATGTGTCAGGTCCTGTCTTGTATTTCGGCCTCACCACAACCCTGTGAAACAAACATGAATATCATCTCCATTTTACAGACAAGGAAACTGAGGCTTTAGAAGTTTGGGTAGTTTCCCTCTAGAAACAAAGTAAGAAAGTGAACTCACACAGTTGATGGACAGAGGGCATTTCCCGAGTCCTGGGGAACCCAGTGTTGTGGGGGGGGGTGACTTATGCTTTCTTTTTAGAAAAGAGGACATTTCCTGCCCTGCTTGGCTTTTCGCACTTCCCTGTGCCCCTTTAAAAACACACAAGGAGCACTGGGTTGGGAGCCGGGAGCCCTGTGTTTCCATCCTATCTCTAGGAAGAACTGGCCACGTGATTTTGGATAAATATTCACCCCCTCTGACATTGGTTTCCTTATTTGTAAAAGGAGAAGGAGCAGAATAGGTAGCTGATATCTAGACGTTTGGCTCTCAGTTCAGTTGCTACCTGAGTCTTCAGAACAGGGCGCTCAGTCTTTCCCTTTCAAGCCTTCATCCCTGCTTTTGTGGGGGCAGCAGTGCTTCTCTAGGATGTACAAGGCACAGAAAAGAGCGCTTTTTCTTTCTTTTTTTTATGTGCTGTATACTGGACGACCTTGATGTGATAGACTACAGGACCTGGTGACACTGCACACTCAGTACTATTCAACACTTCACTGGAAGGGAGAAAGGAATGGATTTATTGACTTGCGACTCTGACTTGGGCCTGTGTATCAGAGTTGTTATTATGTGGAATGATTAGCCTGCAGTGGCAGGGACAAGTTAAACTAGAACAACAAAAGACCTCCTTAACCTTTACCTGGACACAAGGCCATTCATAATGACTTGCATGGTTTGGAAAACTCAGTCTTTCCCGCAGCGCTCAATACTTTTGCAGCTCCAGTAAATGAGCAAGGAGGAAGACAGATGGACGAAGGAGATGAAATGTAACCCAATTCTGCATAGTCCTGTTTAGAATTCTGAGTTCAGGTCTGTGTTGAAAACAGCAATGGCTGAGAGATCAGCATCATTTTCTTTGGTTTGAAAAAGGAATTTGAAACCTGATATAATAGCGGCTCGCTGCAAAAACTTCCAACGATTTGTTATCCGCTAGAGCAAATTATGCTGTTTCTGAAAGATAGTTTCCCTCTTGGAGGAACCATGTGCCTTCTATTAACGTGAAGAGAGCTGGATACATGGAGCTTTCAAACACACACACACACACACACACACACACACACACAGTATCGAACACAAGGTCTCCTTGAAAACCTAAAATAACTGCAACAATCTCATGCTTCTCTCACTTTGAGATATTTTCCTCTCTTGTCCCACTCTCGGGCTCAGGCCATCTTGCCACACCTTTGGTGAAATCCTTCCACCAAGCATTTCAAAATACTAGACAGGATGACATTTTTCCTTAAATAGGTTGTTTGAATGGAACTGGATGCGACACAAGACTACTCACTGAAAATTAGAGTTTATGGAGACCATACCCATCCACTACCCCAGGGTTAGGCACAACTGTTCTTGATAGAAGTACTGTAGGCTTTGTAGGCCAGCCAGTCTCTGGAGCAAGGGCATACTGATCTGCAGCTGTGCGCCACCCTGAAACAAACGAATGTGGCTGTGCTCCAATAAAACTTTACTTACAAAAATAAGTGGCAGGTTAGATTTGGCCCATGGGCTATAGTGTGCTGACTCTTGATCTAACTTATTGATCAAGTGATTGAAATGGAAGTGCAGAGAGTTTAAGAAGTTCATCTTGGGGCTACCCAGTCAGCTATCAGCAAAATAAGGACTGAAGGGGGTGTCAGACCCTTAACCTTGGGAAGCTCATCGCAGGCTTTAGTTTACTTGAACACATTTATCTTTAAAACAATTTATTATGAAAATTAATGTGTAAGTTAAATGAAGAAATCGTGCTTGGTTAGTAGAAGCCATGGCTTGGGTAGGGCTGGGCTGGAGGTTGGTGATGCTAAACACTCTCTTCACACGTATCACCCAGGCAAGCTTTGATCACACTTCCTGATGTACATGAGCCCTGGAGTCCTGTGGTGAGGAGCAAAATCCTTCCCACCACTGGGGCTCAGGTGTAGGCAGACATGCCTGGGAGACTTGGTGAGGTTTGTTCCGACAGATGTCAGATTGCCAAGGATGGCAAAGCTTGATGAGAAACGCACACCCACACTGCTCGCCATGCTCACCCACAAGGGTGCTCGCACACATGCACGCATGCATTCAGACACAGGCAGGGAAGCAATCTGCTAGAAGTGCCCCAGCTTCACCACCACAAAGTTATTTGGTGAAAAACAGTAGTTCTGAGACCACTGAAAGTCTTTTCTAGCACCCATTTGCCCATGTAAGCTAGGGGCACCCATGAACTTTGGTCATTGTAAAACTAAAAGGATGAGAGTCTAGAAACTCAGCATCTCTTCAGGGAGTTTCTGTGGCCCTCCAGCACAGGAGAAATAGTAAACATTTCTTCTGCTGGAGATTCAGAAGACCTGGCTATCTGGAATGGTTGTACTAAGTGTGGGTAGTGGAGGAAGTGGGAACTGTCAGGTGACAGTGGTCATAAATTGTTCAGTTGCCACTCAAGTGTCCTGTAGGTCACCTGGCCTCGGTATGGCCAAATGTAGAAGTATTAGAAGCATGGAAAACCCAGAGGCAGATTATTACAGCATGAAGCAAGGAAACATAGGCAGAGAAAGAGATGACGTACAGTGCTGGGGAGGGTCCACGGGCAGGTGGCATTGTTGTGTCAGGGGTTCACACTGAGCATCAGCAGCCCAGTGGATCAGTGTGCTTGGAGTAGAAGTGGGCGACCTGAGAAAGACAGACCTCAGCCAGGAGGGCTGCTGAGGCCAATACATGGGTTATAGCAACAATGATGCTTGGGTTCCACACATTTATTAAATGTCACGTGCTACGCTCCCTGCCTTGCAGCATCTCAGTTAATCCGCACAGCACCCTCCATGGTAGGCGCTGTTGTTAGTTTCTGTGCTAGTCAGCCATCACTACAGAAAGAAAGCTGTTCTTCACTGCCCACATATCAGTGGCCTGCAGTGTTTTCCTCATTCGTACTATGTGAGGGTGGAGATTGGCTCCAGATCAAGGACTGAAGGTCAACTGTGGGGCCTTTGGTGTGTTTTCTCACTCCAGGACTCTACCTAAGAGAGCTTCCCTTATCTTGTATTTGTTACCTTCATGGTTGATTGGTGCAAAAAATATTCATGGCTGAACTTTGTAATTACTGTACCTGTAAAGCTTCTGTTTGAATATTATGTTTAACATATCTACGCAGATGCCCTGGCCAGGGCAAATCATGCCCAGACCTGACAACAGTGGGGTGGAGAAGCATTCTCTGTCTTCTGGGAGGCCCAGCAAAAGTCACAAGACAAGGAGAGGACTAATATCATGTCATATGCTTTTGTAAAGCAGAGGAGTCCTTATATCATGTGGTCATGCTTTCCACCGTGCTTTTAGAGCCAGAGGGTGCAGAGATGGTTTAACTATACTAGAGCTCTCTTATCTGCTCTTGTCCTCCGTCTGCACCTGCACTTTAGGAACTATAGGTGAGGGCCCAGATGGGTGGAATATACTGTACCAGTAGAATGAGGGACAAACTTAGGGTATTTTTTTAGGGTCCCTTGATGTGGATTTTAGGCACTATTCAGGTTATAATTTTTAAGTTCACAGTACAAATTATTACTTGTTATTATATAGAAAAGCTTGTCTTCAACTGTGTCAAGTCTTCTATGGTACCATAATGTCTGTCTCCAACCTCAGGGAGAGGCAGTAGTGTTATTTTAGAGATAAGACTACACTTTGAAGCAGGCTGACTTGTTTATTTGCTTTGGGGTGAGACTTGAGAAAGTGTTCCCCCACCTGTTTATTATAAATATTTTAAAATGTACAGAAAAATTGAAAGAGTCCTATAGTGACCACAAAACTTCATCAATTGTTACATTTTCTACCGATCAATATTTATACCTAGTGCATGCATGCACGCACACACACACACACACACACACACACACACATCTATTTAATGAACTGTTTTAAAGTGAGTTGTAGACATCATGACACTTTGCTTTAGATATTTCCACATGTACTTCCCAACAATAAGGGCATTCTTGTAAATAATCAATTACCATTACCATATCTAAAGATATTTTCTTAAACTTCCAACCTGTCATGCAATGCTAGTTAGATTTTGGTATCAAGATCCAACAAAAGTTTATTCATTGTACTTAGCTATGATGTTTCTTTAGATCCTTTTGAGAAAAGTCTAACAGTTTGCATTTTTTTCTTAATGGAGAAAAGAGAGAGAAGAGGGTAGCTGTCTTACAGAATATTTCATGCCCTGGATTTGCTTGCTTGTTTTCTCTTGGGGTCATTTGATTTTTACTTCTGTTTTCTGTATTTGCTATAAGTGGAATTTAGTTCTAAAGACCTGGCGTGATTGCCCTAGCCCTTTTTGGTAGTGTGTCTTACGGCGGGGATGTATGCTTGAGACTGCTTCTCACGACAAAGCGCAGGAGTTCGCCTGCCCATTTGGTGAAGGGAGTGAGTACAAGAACTCTCTATGGTAGATCTGTGCTCATCCCATTGTAATTCTGAGTGATGGTGTAAAACCTTAGGAAAATTGTTTTCATCGTAAACATGATTTTCATCACAAACAAGATTCTAGCATCCACTGGGGACCCTGGCCTGATGAATGACTTCCCTGAGCATGTACAGTTTCCCTTACTGATGAGGATAAGCCAAAACTCTCCTCAATAAGCTGGGCGAATGCTTCATTCTTTCCTCTTTACTAGTCACTTCTCAGCATTTGCCATGTCACGTGCAGAACTGGCAAATACAGTGTACTCTTTGTTTGCTTTATCTTGTTTTTATTTGTCTATATCACTATGAACTCTTGGATTTTTATTCAACTCAGAATTTCGCAGTATATTGACGGGTCTTTTTTTTTCTGATGCATGTGTGATTGCAAATTTGGCCAGCGGAAACCCCCTGAGTACATCTATGTGTTCTTGTGATGCATCTCCATTAGTTTTTGTAGAACAATAAGATACTTTAGCATCACCTTGCATTATCCCTGCCCTCTACCTGGACGTTGTCCTGTCTGTGAGGAGCTCTGGTTCTGTCTCTAAGGAGAAGTGGATCAAGGCACAGTGCTTTTGAGGTATCGTTGCTTTTAAACTGTCTCTGTGGACACACCCTTCCATCAGTCAATTGATCAATCCATTGTCTATCTAACTGTCATTCAGAGATAGTTGGACGCGCTTTGTATTAACTTATTTGTTTTTACATCAAAAAATGGGTTTCTAAAAATAGCAATATGCTCATGTGCTTGCATTATCCTATCATCTATCTAAAATAGCTTTACAAATTAATTCAATTATAATTTGATGGACATATGGGCATCTTCATGACTCCATAAAGGTCTTCTAAGTTTGACGTATTCTCTTCTAATTCAAAAGCCTTTCATTCTGCCACCCTTATACTTAAGTGAAACAGCCTTTCCATTTGGTTGGGTCATTGGCCTTTAACTGCAATTCCCATTTAGGGGGGCAGTTCTTATCCTTGGTCTTATGTTAGAATCTTTAAAGAAGCTTTACCATAAGAGCCCTTTCCTGATCCCTTCCCCTAGAAATTCAGATTGACTTGGTTTCATATGTATCTTGAGTATTGAGTATTTTTAAAAGCTCCTTGGGTTAAGAACCTCTGTTTTTAAATTTAAGATTTATTTGGAGCAGTCACCATATGCATTTGTTGTCTCATCAATTTTTTGTTCTGATGGACAGTATCATTTCTAATGGGATTTCTGGTAAAGTCACCAAATTTAGGCAGTAAAACTACAGGGCACCTTTTTAAATTTAAATTTAAATTTTAGATAAACAATGAATAAATTTCTCATATATGTCCCAAATATTACACAGGGCATATGCATTCTAAAATTGTTTTTTGTTGTTTGTCTGAAATTCAAATAGAACTGGGCATTTGGAACTTATCATTTCATCTGGCAAGTGCAGTCTCTGAGCTCAAGCTGGGGTGTAATGGGGGTGGAGTGTTATGGAAAAGGAGAAGAGGGAGAAAGGTACCCAATGCTAAAGAAAAACTGCATAGATTTGGTGAGGCCACCTAAGGACAGACTTATACCTAGAAGTTTGGGGCCAGACATGATGCTTACTTTACTGATATAACTGCAAGGTTTGGGGCACCGTCATAGTGATGGCTGAGGTTTATGAGGGGATGCTTAGTTCATACTGTATAGGATATTCCTGAGAAGGTACCATGGGTAGTAGTAATAGAGTATTCTGGATTGAGACCATCCTCTGAAATTTTCAGCGTGGAAAGTGGCAGGGATCAGTGTTTCTCTAAGTTGAATGTTCATATCACTCACCGGAGGAAGTGAAAGTGCAGTGTGTCTGGTGTTTTGATTCATATTAGCAGTAATCTAAGATGCTAGCAGCTAAATGTTCTCAGGCTCATGGATTTTATTCTACTGGAGTGGAGGAGAGGGATCCCCAATTCAACAGGACTTACCACACAGCGAGGGCATTTGTCCTCTTGTATTCTTCCTAAAATAAATGCACATTTTCCAAAAGGAGAAAACAGATTGATATCAATGAATCCCATGATGGAGAGACGGTTGTAAGAAATGGATTTAGTAACAGTCTGCAGGTGTGGAGAGCAATAGGTGGGGGCCGGGAAGAGTTGACACAGAGATAAATGAGCCAACCGCACCAACTGCAAATGTGCAACAGGTATTTGGTATGGGGGACACACAGGCTTGTGCCGTTTGGCAGCCTCTACTGGAATCTAGTTTCCCAAAGACAGAGGTGGAAAAATCACATAGGCTAATATATGAGGACAGTAGAAATTTACTAAGAATAAATGCCTCTTAACTTTTGCTTCTGAAGAGTGAAGGCTACATTTCTTGGCATTATTGGATGATTTCTATCGTGTAATGATGGTAATGTGGCTAGGCTAAGAGGGGTTTAAGATCTGTAACCTGTCTTGGGAGTTTGAGAACATCTAGGTGTAGCATGGGCTTTCAGATGAGGCTGTTATGAATCTGCCCCAGGCAGCAAAGGGTAATGGCTCAGACAACAAGCCCCAGAATCAGGCTATTCTGGCTGAATCCCATTTTTACTGCTACTAGCTGTGTTATCCTGTGATAATTACTTACTTTCACTGTGCTTCTGTTTCTTCAACTGTAATGATAATACCTTCTTCATGGCACTGTTGTGAAGTTCAAAACGTTTAACTATGTATAGTATATAACTTCGTGTTCAGTAAACAGTAGTCCAATGACTAGCATCGTTATTGATTCCTTCATTACTGTAGAACTGAGGGATGACTCTTTTTCATGCTCTACCTGGAAGCATAATATTAGCTATCAAGTAGAAGACTCTGCAAGTAGCTGGGAAGGCACATCTTGTTCCCTGCTGTAGCGCAAGTGGGCCGGATATATAGCAATTTGAACTGGAAGCACCATCTAGTTGGTTGAATTTGAGGCAAGAGTTGAGAGGTGGGGATGGGGGTTGCTGATAGGACCTGACCAGGAGGTAAGCAGCCAACACGGTTTCTGAAGCCAGCTAAATCTTTGAGGGGTATCACCAAGACACTTGTTCCCATGGGTCATGGTGATAACTGACCAGTTCATTGTTGAGGTTGGAGGTGAACAACTGAGTATGGAGAGATTGGAAAAGGGTCAGACAAATGGAGAAGTGATAGGGGACACAGAGCAAGGCCACAAGACAGGCTGCGGTCTGGCCAACTGGCCTTCTAGAAATGCAAACCCAAAACCTCCAGTCCATGTTGTCTCCATATACCCGATTGAAATCTTTTTTGCTTTTAGCTCTTAATGCATTCCCTCTACCTCATTTCCACCTCCAGAATTACCCTTCATGAAGCCAAATTATCTTTTGCCAGGACTGTCAAAGGCCTCTGACTGATCTCTCTGCTTTTTTGCTGCTTGCTTCTTTTTCTTAAATTCATCCTCTAGCCAGATGGACTTAGAAAAACAAAATGACCACATGTCATCCTGCAAATGCTTTATTTATGTCTTAGAATTTCTTAAGGTGTGTAGTCAAACTCCATCATGCTCTTCCCCAGCCCTGCCCTCCACCAGGCTCTCTGGCACCTGTGTCTTCCCTCAGTTGCTGCTACTTTCCACACTGCACCCAGCCTTTGTGACGGAAGTTGCCTCTGCCTAGACCACTCTCTCCTGAGGTTTTATCTGTCTATCATCTTCTTACTCTCTCAATCCAAGGTCCAGCATCAAGGAAATTATCCCTGATCTATCAATCAGGTCAACTTGTCCCCCATCTCCTATTGTAGGACCTCATAGAACACAGTGAATTTCTCCTTTATGGTACTTACACAGTCGAAATTCCTTATTCACTTGCGAATACTTGATTAATAAGCTCTATAAAGGTGAGAATTGTGTTCTCTTTTGTTCAGCATTATCTTTCAGTATGCTATTTAGAATATACTGACCAGTCCCTATTTGCTGACTGAATAGATGCATTAAGCGGATCAATGAAGGGGTGCATTAATGCACAAGCAGAGATTTGGGCAGACAGGGTGTGGGAGTGTATAACTGCCTAGGTTCATCTGGAGGCACCGATAAAAGTCTTCTTATCTCAAGATACCTCAGACCTTCCCTAAGAAGATCCATTCCTTGGGCTGACCTTTTAAGCCAAGAGGAGCTCTTCATTCTACAAAGTCTGGGAGAACAAAGATCCTATTCCCATTGGTTCACCTGCATTCTCAGCACACTGTGCAGCATAGTCTAGGCAACCAGTGCATTTTTTCTCACGTGAGTGGATGAATCACTGAATCATCCCCTCGTGACTAATAATCCCCCGTATTCTCATCTTTGCTACCATTTTACCACTGGGCACTTGGTCTGGGCAAGGTTAGGGTTTTGACAGTGTTTTAGATCCACCTCCCTGTGTGAGAGGATTCTGCATACTGGATATTCTGAATATTTTTATGTTTTGGGTCATTCGTAACAAAAGCCTCTCCGTTGCACCCCTGCCATTTTGTGAAATACCAAATCCTAGCTCTCTTACCTTTAGGTGAATTTGTGCAGGGCTCTTGTCATTCTCCTAGGACACTAAGCTGGGTTAGAAGTCCACCTCTTCTCCAAGGCCTGAAAGTACTTTTGTTTTCTGGATAGTTCTGAAGTGACTTTTCGCAGAGAGAAAAGACCTGGGCCCCAGTATCTTGGCAGCCAGAACTGGAAGGAGAACTTTTTCTTTTCTCCCTGCATCTTATAAACATCTCCTTTTTTTATATCTCTCCAACAACATGTGATTACCCTTTGGCAAGTCCTTAATGCTAAATTTCCTTTTTATGGTGGCAGCAGTAAAAACTTGAGGGCCTTTGATAGGCAGTGCTGGGTGAAGCATGGATGTAAATCACCTGAGCACTGGATGGATTCACTTGACAGATTTCTAGGTTCAGTGAAGCTTTCCTCTCCTAAATAAATCAAATTCTGACCCATGAAGGTCTAAGTTAGGGAACACTTCTGAAGTGTCTGAATTTGGGCTGAGGGAGGTCAGAGGTTGTTCTCTTTGTGTGATAGGCACAGATTTCCAGTGAGTAAAACTGGGAAAATTCACTGAGTAGAGTCTTGCACATTTAATTTTTGCTTGAAGATTCTTGAGGTTTTTGCTTTTTAAATACAATTACAAGAAACACATATATAAAAGACACAAAGGAGACCTTGAATAAGCATGGATAATTGAACCCAAGATTTGGTGGAAACATTTTTACTTGAAAAGAAGTGTGTGTTGTGTGTTTGTGTGTGTTGTGTGTGTGGGCTAGAGAGAGAGGGAGGGAGGGAGGGATAGAGAGAGAGAGAGAGACTTTAGTCGATGACACATTATTGAAGGTTTTCTATAGCCACAAAAGCTAGCAATGGCCGGAACTCTTTAAGACATGGAGTAGCATTGAAAAGTTCTATTTAGAAGGGGGCTTGGAATTTTAGGACTGTTTCCAAAGGATCCAGTGTTCATTGCTGTGTCTCAATGTATGCTGAGGGTCAGAGGGATGTGGATCTTTGTCTTTATTCCCAGGTTATTCTCTCAAATGGCATAGCATTTTCACTTACAGCCCCTGTTTCTGTAAGAAACCCTGAACTGAAAATGTAAAGGCACACACTGGGAGCGAACACATTTGGAAGGCACTTTATCTCTCCCCTGGGTGCCCACCAAGGAGGTGCCAGCCAGGTTCAGGGATGCCAGGTTCAGAGCTCCCAAGCCAGGTGCCAGCCAGGTTCAGGGCTGCCTGCATGGAGGTAGCTGTGACTCTCGCTAAGGGCCACTTATCGTGGAGGAGTCTGTTGCCCTTAACAACTGATTATACACATTATTGGGCAGCTCACAGCTAATGGGAGCTGTCACAAGATCTCAGAAGATTGGGCTTATGATCTGTTGATGAATAGATTTGTGCTATACATGGGTCAGTCATTTCCTCGTTAGAAAGAAGGAGGAAAAGAAGTGACAGTCTTCGGAGACACACCTGGGCTATGCCTACTGTCCTGGCTGGGATTTGGCATCAGGGTGTAGGGTGGGGGTGGGTCAAGATGCATAGAGACAGAGCTCTATTCTGGCCCTGCAATAAGTGATGCACGGGATTGGGACACTGAACTGGGGGCTTTAAAAAGTGCATTGGAGCTGGGCACAGAAGTACAAGCTTGTAATCCTAGCATTGAAGAGGCTGAGGCAGGAGGGTCACAAGTGAAGCCCCACCTGTGTAAGTTAGTGACAGGTAGAACCTGTAGCAAAAATAAAAACAAAAGTCCTGAAGATGAAGCTTGGTGTGAAGGTCCTGGGCATCGAGGGTGTTAATGGACAGGACCTTGAAACTGTTAGACCCAGCGATCTTCTTGCTTTCTGACTCAGAGGGTGACCTCTATTGTCAGACAGATATAACCTTTGTCATAGGTGATGGGATCTCCCAAAGAGGGAAAAAGTTGACTTTAGCATTATTTTTCTCCTCTGTGTTAATCTCTGTAAATTTCTGCTGTTCTTTCCTTGTACTAGGACTAGCTGTTTACCTAATTATTCTGCCAGTGAAAGTGGTTAAGGGTGGGACAGAGGAGGCAGGAAAACATCGCCCTAGAACAAAAGAGAAATGTTCTATTTTTTCCAGGAGACACAGATTTATTTCAGTTTTAGTAGCTCTTATTCGAATTCATCAGAAGTAATTAATGAAAGCTAGAAGTCCTATACATGCGTGTGTGTGCCCGCGCACACATCCTGTTCTAAGATTTTTTTTCCTTCTCACTTGAATTATGTTGAGCTGTTTGGTCTATTGGTTCAGTACCCCAAGCCCAGTGCAGTATTGTCATCCCTTGCTTTACAACACAGTCATTATATCCCTAAACCACATTGTGATACACAGCGCCTTCTGTTTACGACTCCCGAAACTCCCACTCCATATATCACCTGCCATAAAACCCATCAAACTGCTGCTACTAAAATGGTGCACAGTGGTCTAAGCAGGAGCCAGGCAAATTGTGTGATACCCTACTGTGGTTAATGAGAGTGAAAATGTGGTTAGGATTTTACTCAGGCGATGTTCATTTGCAGGGCCGTTGTAGTGAGATGGCAGAGAGAGATTCTTTTGTTAACTTGAATGACAGTATATTTTCTATTGTGTGGGGTGGCTCAGTGCAGAGTTCGCCAAGTTATTTGTCAATTGTAAATAAGTCACACTGTGACCTTGAACGGCTGCATTTTGATTGCTTGAGGTCTTGAAAACTAATTAATATACTGAGATTGCGAGTATCAGAAACCTGTTGCCAGATTTAAGTACAGTAGAGATCCCATTCTAATAAAGACAAAAAGAAGAATTCAAATGGAATATCCTGGTTCTGTAGGGTAACTATAATTACTGTTCTGAGCCTCTGGGATTAAAAAAAGAAGGTGGGGGGTAGGAGAAATAGCATTATACTTTCTGAATTTTTTTATCTTCCTGAAATCTGCACATGTGCAGAAACTTCTAGATATATCTGTACCCATCACTCAGACCCTGAAAGCAGTGTATCTTCATTGGGAAGTAGTAATCATTCAAAAGTAATATTAAGGGGCTGGGGATATAGCTCAGTGGAATAAGCGCTTGCCTAGCAAGCGCAGGGTCCTGAGTTCGATCCCCGGTACCGCAAAAAAAAAAAAAAAAGTAATATTAAAATATTATTATTTAAAATGAGTAATAAAAGCTGGGCATTGTGGTGAATGCCTGTAATCCCAGCACTGGAAGGCTGAAGCAGGAGGGTTGCTGTGAGTTCAAGGCCAATCTGAACTATATAGTGAGACACTGTCTTAAAAAAAAAAATCCCCTCCAAATAAACAACAAAAACCTGGATAATAAACATGGATTTACTTCTTTAAATAAGCTTTATTCAAAGGAATTCTCACCTTATACCTTGCCTTAATTCTAACTAAAGAGTTGAAGCCTTTTTATTCCAGAGAAATGATTTCTTCAAATGGGTCAACAATTACTGGCATTTTACTCAAGAAAAAACAATGCAAACCTCTCTTGTATTTTCATGACTCACCTTATTCTCTTCCAGCTCTTTCTTTCTCCTCAAAACAAATGCTATGTAGCTTGGAAGACAGATCCTGCTAATAATATTAGAAAACTTTCTTCCACTAGCTTTGGTACACTTAGGAAGACTTAAAAGAAAAATGAACCCAGTGTATGTACAGTGTCTGATCTCATTAACTCACGCATTCATCACTGAGATATGAGCATCCCCAGAGCCCACCCTGGGCAATGTCACAGAAGCAGAATCTGTCCCTGCCGTGCTCTTGACCCTCTGTTCGCATCTTCACTGCTCACCCCAAGATGACTAGGGTGCTGCTGCAGCCCCATAGAAGCGTGCTGTGCTGCCGAATCTAGTGTAGGCTCCCCATCCATGAGCACTAGACTCCTCGGCTCTACTAAGTGCTTCTGTTATTCACAGAAATGCTACGCGGGGTTTCTAGTATGCTTCCTACTGTGGAAACCTAAACACAGTGAGACCCACAGAGGCTAAGGAGTTTTTCCACGGGCAGTGAGGTGGGAAGAGGCAGGGCTTGTCCTAGATCCTTCTCTTCTCTCTCCTGATCAGCTGTTCCTGGATTCCTTTCAGCTCATTTCTCTTCCCTGAAATGATGCTCTTCTGGGGAGTTTCACGTCTTATGGCCACATCAGAGAAATCACCGGGAGAGCAGCACCAGTGCCTCTTTGTGCTGCTGCTTCCCTGTGTGCAGGGAGCACACTTCTTTGGGGACTCGTGTCTCCAGGCCCCTTTCTTGGCAGCACGAATCATGAAAAGGAGGAGCAGAATACCACCACGGAGGACTAAACAAGAGCCAGAGGAAGTGTCCCACCCACAAAGCATTTGTGAAGCAAACTAACAAATTCTATGTACTTTTAGGAGCTCTGCTCACCAACCCCACAAGAACACTGTTGTAAGGAAGAAGAAAACACATCACTAAGATAGATACAAAAAGATACCATCGATGGGTATGATTCCCCATGTAAGAACCGCTTCTCAGATGGAGCCTCTCTGCGATCTGCTTGATTTCTTTAAGGGAAATCTGATTTCAATTGAGTCATATTGCTTTAAAAAATACCAACTCCAAACAGCACCACAAAAAGGAAATTAAACTATAAAAAGTGCATTAAGGTAAGGATAGGGAACTAAGTTACTGGCCCAGAAACAAGTCAAAATCAAAGTGAAGACCAGAACCCCTAAGTTGCTCTTGTTAGACATTACAGATGCCACCACTATTTACAACTGCTTGATGTAAAACAGCCCACCGTGCTGTGGTGCTGACCTCATCAGCACAGCACTTAGGACCAGGGACCCCAAGTCGGTGGCCCCTTACCTATGCCGTCCTCGTGGAAAACCAAGTAAGTACAAAGTCCTGTTACTTAAGCCAAAAGAACAGGTACATTCCAGTTGGAAGTGCCGTATTACATGGAGGCTTTGTGATGGTCTGGGGGCTGGCAAGAGATCTTGGTGGCCCTCAATAGGCTTGGATATATTTTCTCCTTGAATTAGTTCCCCCGTAATTTGTAATTCATATTTTTGATTTTAGAGATCTTCATTAAGATGGGCAGTTGAGTAAAGAGGGCTATTGTATTCTAGCCTTGGTGGTGTCACTAACGAGTTCTGTGACCTTGAACAAGCATCATATGCACTCTCCCATGCCTGCTGTCCAAGGGTGTTTTGAAGATTAAGCCAAAAAACCAATGTGGACAAACTGAAGGAAATGCAGAGCACAGAACAATTGCATTATCATTATATACATGGAAAATGAAAAGAGAAACAAAATGGATAATCTACAAAATTAAAGCTGAGCCTAGGTCGCTATAGTTTGCAGGCGTGTAGATGTAACAGCAAAGCTGACACAGGTATGCTTGTGCCCTTCCTAATTATTGCTTACACCTGGGTATGACCCATGGGAAAATTCTCTCAGAGGGCGTGCATTTAGGGTCTTGTATACTTTCAGGTTTCCTTATTAAGTAGAAGCCAGAGCCTTTTTATGTCTCCATGGGGACACCTCCAGAGCTTGTATCAGCAAAAAAGAAACTCTAACTTTAGGTGTTGGGGTTAGGACAGGAAGTCAGGAGGGGCTCTGGCCGAAAGAATAGGGACTGCGGGATCAAGCCAGCCTGGTGTGCTCGTGTGCTTCTCCCCAGACGTGGGATGGTCACTCTGTGTAAAAGGAGCTTTGTTTTTCAGAAAGGAAATACAGGTGTGTATGTGTGTATGTGTGTGTGTGTATGTGTGTGTGCATGCACACACATAGATGCAAGCCATATATATATATATATATATATATATATACTCATAAGTTTTGAGTCTGTTCATCTGTGAGGGTTGATAAAAAAAGATGTGATGTCTTTTCTTGCTGAAACCAAAGTTAGCCAGTTGATACAAATTGAATACCTGGAGACACAGTCTTCTGCAGTATGTTATCTGTGATCTCCTTTTTTAAAAGAGGTGGATATGGCTATAATTTTATTAACCAGTGCTACTTGTTTTCAGATTCACTGGATCATTCTTTCCAATGGCTCAGCCAACACAATCGGACCAGTTGTGAGACAGATTCTCTGAGGTTTAGAAAACACCGGGTCATGGTTAGTGGCCTGGAGGAACTTGTGGAGTTGTCAAAGAGAAGACGTGGATAAAAAGAGAAAAGTAGGAAGATTTGCCATGACGTGCTGTCAAATGGCAAAATTAACCCATGATTTTCGGACTTGGGAGGAATTTCTGTTCTGGAGAAACACGCGGTTGGAGTTGGGGGTTGGAGGGGGAAGTGTCCTGGGAGTTTGGGGGCCAGAAGTCCTGGAAGGAGGAGGGCAGAGACGAGCCTCCATAAACACCTTGGCTCTGCAAGCCGGAGACCAGCAGGGGGCGCACAAGGTAATAAACAGCTTTGGTTTCAGAATTTGACTGCGATCTTTGGAGTTCAGGAAAAGCAACACGGTGCACAAGACAGCAAGAGAATGGCCGCCGCCCTATCTTTTCCTGCTTGGCCCAAGGCCTTTTAATAGCCTATCATGTTTCTCCCCGTTGCACTCACAAGACATGTTCCACGGTAAATGCAGAAACCCCAAATCAAGGAGCCCACAAATGAGCAAACAAAAACCAGGTAAGGGAAAAATGACATTCAGTCCTTAGTTGTTCTTTAAGATAGCTTCACTCCTTAGGCCTCCCAGTAGTTGGAATGATCAAGTAATATGAGAGGCTTACAGAATATTATAGCTCAGAGGCCTGTCACTCATACTTTCTCTGCCTTGGAAAATGGGCCATTTAACAGAATTCAACAAATCGATGACTTTTGAAAGGCAGACTTGAAGGCTGCTAATGCAATCTTTGTAAGGCTTTAGCAATGAAATATGCTTTTGAAAAGACTACAGTGTTATGTTTATTCTCAGCAGAACTTTAAGTTTCTCAAGACTTGATCAAATGTGACTGCTGTTCAAGTGAGGCTCCTACTTCACTTAGTTTGTTCTAACTGGCTTTCTATGACCCACCCTGTGAGACGTCCATTCATTCTTAAAAGAACAACACAACCCTATCTACCCCAGGGCCTTTGCACACACAGCCTCCATTGTCAGCCTCACCCTCTATCTCCTCCCTACCCTTTTTTTTTTTTTTGGTCTTCCACTTCAGCAGTTTGGCACTCAGACTCTAACTTAGCTCTCGCTCTTTAGGAAAATATCTGTAACACACTCTGTAACACAGTCTGTCTACCATAGTCTCCAGGCACTTTGCACTTTTTACTCATAGCACTAAACAAAGTTTGCAAATACAGGTATATTTTTGCAACTATTCTACTCGCTGTCTGTATTCTACTGCACTGAAAGCTCTGGAAGGAAGACCACTGTTCCTTGTGCATACTGTTGAGTCGTCAGTATGAAGTACTGTGCCAGGTGCCTAGTAAGGCGCAAGAACTGCTGACTTTTGGCAGGAAGAAGATACTGCCTTAGCGGAGGACTGTGAGCTGAAATAACAGGTGTGACAGTGAGCTGAGGCAGATGGGAGTAAAGAAAATCGAGACTGAAGAGCAGAAAAGAGCAGGCAGCCTGGACAACTGGTCTCAAAGGACGCACTTGGGAGGAGGAGGCGATGGAGCCAGAGCGGGAGTGTGAGCCCCTGCGCGTTTGGCTGAGGGCTGCGTGCGGACGCAGGGACAGAGGCGGGGCTCTGCGCTCCGCCTCAGGTTCGCGGGGCAGCGGCCGCGGTTCTGCGAGGGATCTGAAGGGCGTTGGTGACGATGCCATCTCTTCTTGACCCGCTTCTCGCCCAAACCCTTGCGCGTCTCTAATGCCGGCCCTGTGTCCCGGGCGCTGGCCCTGCGCCTAGTTGGGTCTCACTTCCCTTTGTGGAAATTTTCTCTCACCTCTTTCCACTTTAACCCTGTATGCTGCTGGCACCAGACTTACCTTAACGTGTTTCCTTCAGAGGACGTCAGGCATCCACACACGGCATCTGGTAGAGGGCTCGATCTGCCTACCAAAGGGAACAGGAGTCAGAGTGGCGGTTTGTCTAGATTCCTTCTAGAAACGTCCTCTTTATTTCCGGTCAGCATTTTGGCTGCTAGGTTCTTGGTTCTGCCAGCAGAAGCACAGGCTTCTCTTTCCCTTCCTCCACTGTGCCCGCAACCCTGATATCAACCCCAAAATCTCCGACTCAAGAAATCTGACCTAGGAAACCCCAAACTGCAGGGTGCGAAGGACGAACATTAACAAGTCAGAGAGTTTGTTAGACGCAGACTGCAAAACTTAGGTCACCAAAATGTTTTGAACTAGGTTATTGCACTAGCTGCCTCGGTTTCTTAACTTATGTTGCTGGTGCAGAGCCTGGGTCTGTACCTCTGTCTACTCCACCCTACCCCCCCAAAACGACAGCAAAATCAAACAGGAGGTGTCTGGGTGCAAGAGATTCTCCAGTCCTATTTTTGTGTTACTGGCTAGCTTTTTCTCGGTAGACATACTAAACAGATCTATAAAATGTCCAGTTATGCACATGTTCATAAGCCAACTCAGTTACCCTAATACATAACATAAAGAACTAAAACATAGAAAATAATTTAACTATGTTTTTAAACTTATGACCTGATACTGACCCAGACATTTTCCTCACCCACCCCCTGCCAGATATCCAGAGTAGGAAAGTAGGGTGACTTCCTTAATTTAGGAATTGAAAATGACCCATTTATAAAAAATCAAATGCAGTCTTTCTCACATCTTGCAAGTACCTGAAGGACACATAGAGTCCTTTGCTTATAACCTGCCAAGGAAAGGGCCACACTCGATCTGTGGCATCTTGTTACTGAAGGAAATCTGTCCTTGGGGGAGGGAATGAGGAGAAGGCTCAGGGCCTGGGCCTGGTGGCACTGAGTGGGCATCACCCGGCACTCCGTGGCCCGCGGGAAGGGAAGTATGCTGTAGATTTAAGATGGAAAGAACCTGATCGTACTCCTTCTAATTTTAGTTTCCCTCAGATCATTTTAAAGAATGGTGTTGTAAGTCACGGCTGCTGCATTTCTGTGAATAGACTCCTTCTGTCTGCTGGGAGGCCCTTCTCTGGTTTCTCCTGTGTTCCTGAGGAGAAAATCCTCCTCCAAGGTCACTGCTGGGATTCCCAGGCTTCTGAGGACAGCTGAAAGGGTGTCCCACTGCGCACTCTGTGTGTTCTTCCCTCTGCTAATTCTACAGAGGGGATGAGCAAGAAAAAATGTAGAAACATCTGGGTTGAATCAAACTTCTGGACATTTTCCTTAACTCATTTCCCGCCCTTTTTACCCAGGAGGTGTTTGGCTAAAGGCAAATCAGGCTTTCTACTATTGGTCTTGGACTATTTATAGGGCTGGTTTAAAAAGACATCGACTTTAGTTCGTAACAGAAATTCACTTAAGTAATAATTCTAAGCCTTGGTGAACTGGTGCTCCAGGGTGGCTGGACATACTTCCAGGAAAGTCAAAGTATGTTTGAAATAAATTAGTTTAAATTCAATTTTATTTTAACCATACAAGTCAGCCTGATGCAGCTCTGTTTCTGCCATGAACTTCCTGTGCAATGGGAACAGTTTCCTGAACTTTTCTGAGCTTCTTGATCCTCAGTGGCAAGTGGGAAGTTTGAACTCTGCCTCTGTGCTTTTGCCAGCTGTTTTCTACATAGTGATTCAAGGAGGCTCTGTTGTGTGTCTGAGAGTAGCCAGGTACTAAGAAGGCAAAAGGCACAGTGCAAGCACTTGGGGAGGGGCAGTTCCTTAGGGGTAACATCACTTCTTTTAGGTGTGGATGGATTTGTACCACAGATGTGTTAAGAATCTACCAAGGGCCAGAAAATTGTGCTAGGTTAATACATATATTCTTCCTAAATTCAGCTCAGACACGACTGTTCATAAAGACCCAATCTCTCCTCCAAAAGCTCATGAGCTTGTGGAGAAGATGGAAACATGGACAAATTGGAACTTTTGATAAGTATCAAGGTAGTATAAGTCTGAGCCTGAGCTGTGGCAGGATTTAGCTGCAAGAACTTTTAGATCTTTCATCTTAGTCCTGTTTAATCTCTCTGTTGTTGAGTAGCTGAGATGCGATGCATTTTAATCTGTATTTATGGAGTGGGGACACATCGTTAGGAACCCAAGGTGGGTGATGTGTAATATGTGGTGTCAAGGAGCAGGAAAATTACACACATATGTAAGTAAGATGAATAGATTCTGCCATGGACTTTAAAAAGTGCTATAAAATTGTAAGAAAGAAAAGAAAGAAAGAAGGAAAGGGGAGAGAGAGAGAGGAGAGAAAGAGGTTGGAGGAGGAGAGAGAGAGAGAGAAACAGAGAATGCACTAGGGCTGGGGGTATAGCTCAGTGGAATAAGCGCCTGCCTAGCAAGCGCAAGGTCCTGAGTTCGATCCCCAGTACCGCAAAAAAAAAAAAAAAGAGAATGCAATATACCGGCTTAGAGAATCCAAGGCCTCCTTGCAAGAGGCGCCCTTGCAGTGACCCATGCTGCTCTTGGCTAGGCTGGGCAGGTCCTGGTCTCCAGGGTCCCACTGTCACCCCTCTGTTCTTTACCTTGATGGCCTCCCAGTTTTAATTACACAGTATTTCATTACTTGATTAAGGCGTGTGCCTGGACTGTGAACTCCTTTAGGGAAGAAGCTGTTTCCTTTTGCTTACCTGGTGACCCCAGGCTCTTGTGGTTGCGGAGGGGTTTAGAGGGCACTCAAAGATAGCTACTAAATGAATCAATAGATGAGTACAGCAGAATAGGGGAAGTTGGGAAGCAGAAGAGTCTTCCAGGTGAGGGACAGTTGCCACACATAAATGGCTCTGTGTTATTCCTTACACCATTCATAAATGTTAGCAATGGCCAAGGGCAAACTGCTTCCTCCTTCTTCCGGAAGAACTAGAGGGCTCACGGAGGGAACTTGCAGCAGCTGCCTGGAGTGTCTCTCACCTCTTTTTAAAAACTTAGGAAAGATTCATCACCCCTGACTTGAGCTAAACTCTTCTTCTATCTAGTAGGTGCTCATTAAATATTTGGGAACCAAACAGAAAGGCATGGATGGACGTACGGATGCTTTGTGTCCGACAACCTTTTGGAATAACAAGCCATCATTGCCTGCCACCTACCCCTCCTACTTCCCACTTCAGCCATGTCGTTATGCTGTGAGAAAAATGGCGCAGTATCAGGAAGAAAAGCAGGGCATCTGGTTCACCACATATGCATATGGCCACAACATATGGCAAACCCAGGGCATTTGACCATCGTGCTCATTAGGACGTGCCGGCAACCCGGGCGCCACGCGCTTCCTGTGTCTGCGTCGTTTTTCTCTCAGCACGCCGACCTGGTGTGAATCATCGGGGCACGCGAGCCTTTCTAAGCACATCAGTTCCTCTACTCTGTTCACCTTTGAATGTTTTTTTTCCCAGAAATTCCCTCCTCTTTTGTATTTACTTTCAACTGGTGATTGCCTTAGAACTCCCATGCAATCCCACTCTGGGTTCCACTGGAAGCAGCCACAAAACGCGCTCATCACCACACAAATAGATGCAGGAGCTCAGGATCTTCTCAGGTGGGCAGGAAGAGAACGCAAGGTTTATTTTTCTTAAGGCATCAGATGCATTTTATTTCTCCAAGAGCCTAGCATGATCAGCTTTACACAGAAAAACAAGCCAAGCCAACAGCCAAATAAACAAACATGAAGCCCAACTTACCCTAGACCCTCTGTTTTGAGGGACTCTAGGACTTCCCAACTTCAGGAAGAGACGGGCCAGAGGGAAGGCAGCCCCACCCAACCCTGGCAAACAAAGTGAGACACTACAGTGAATTAACCTTCAAAGTCGGGGAATTGTGCTTTTCTCCTTGTGTATGTGATAGCTCCCCCTCTAATGCTCAGTCCTTCTAAGCCCATTTCACGTTTATGTTTTGTCCCCTCTCTCCTTAGATCACCCTTTTCACTTTTCTAAGAAAATTCCATTTTTTGAATTCTCTGGTAATTGCGACACCATTGTGGAGTACATTTGGGTCCTCCATTTTTGTCCAGGCTGCTCCTCGCTGGTGGCATTTCTAAAAATAAGAGATGAGATCAAAACTCACATCAACCCTAACGCCATCCCCTTCGGTTCCCACTTACTGCTCTCCTTTGTTTACCATCTTTCAGCAAATGTTTAGTCTGTGTGACAACACGCTCATACAAATCAATTAGAGTCACTTTTACAGAACAGACTCACCGATTCTGCTTCTCTTCCTGATCTCCAGCTGTACAAGTTTGCGCACACACATTCCCTGATTGCTAGGCGCACCTTATTCCTTTCATCTGCTAGTAACTATAACTATCAAACAACAGTAACAAATTTGTCTGGAAGGATTTATTCTCCACATCGTTCCCTTCTTCTCTTTCTCTTTATTGCTGATGATTTGAATGAACTCAAAATAGTTACAGATTTTTCTCATTTAATACACACCATTATTTCAAGGTAGGAAAGATACAGATTTTTTTTTCTTTTAAATAGTTTTATAGACAAAGTGAAAGATTTTTCATTCTTGCTTCAAATTCATTGTGAAAACAGAAGGCAGTTTTCCCAGATGGAAATCTGTCATATCATTATGGAAATGTCAGATTTCCACCCGGGGCATATTGACAAAAAGCCATGGTTTTTGCCCAGGGGGTGGAATTTCACAAATTTTCCCAAGAAGAGCTGCATTCCCTAGTAGAAGACAGGGACAATTTCTTTCCCCATTTCAGGTTTGTGAGACTGAACGCTAAGAGACTGGTTTCAGGCAAACACCCAGAGAAGAGAAAAGAAGACTTCCGCATCTCCGTTACCAGATAGCTGGGCCGGGCTCTCGTTCTCACACTGGCCCTAGCCGGGTTAGGGTTATCCCGAGCAGCGGCTCTGTTGGCGATATCACATACAGCCAGCGTGTCATCTTGCCAAACAGAGGAGAGATTTCACTCTTCAGCCCACCTGATTCTCCCATATAAATATCACTTCGTTAGTTAATAGACATGCTCTTCTTAAAGCCTCTCTTAATTTTGGTAATTGTTTTTTTTTCCCCTGGGAAAGGAGCATTTTAAACCTCCGTTAGTGGAGTATTCATGCATGCATTAAAAATATTAGCAAATTGTGTCCCTGTTAATGAATGATAGCACATTTAGAGGAAAATAAAACAATCCCCAAACATTTTCATACATTTATAGTCATCAGGATTGCATACTTTAAATAGATGAAAGAGATTTGTGAGTGGCATAAGTCACGGTAGAAATAGCCTTGGGACATGAGTTACTCTATTAAGCAAAAGTCTTGCTGCCTTTTATAACAACCCACAGATTAACAAGCACAATGCAAAAGGATCTAAATATTTTTCTTAAATAAAGACTTGATGCTCTCAACCCTAAACCTCCTCCAAAGATTATGTTAGTACAGGCACTCTGCTCCATTAATATAAGTGTATATTTCTTCCTAACAGAAATACCTGCATTTTAAAAAATGCAGCAATAACTTCAAACTTCAAAGGTCTAAACTTCAAAAGGTTTCTTGCATTCTGCTTGATGGGACAGCATCTTATGCACACATGCTTTTTTCCCCTGCTAAATGCCTTAATAATGAGCTTGGGTTCAGATTTTGTGAATCGGAGCCAAGTAACTCTATTTTATTATATTTGCTGGGAAATGAACTAGCTCAGGGTAATTAGGAAAGCAATTTTATTAGCTTCTATTTCATAAAGATTGTTTTTTAATCAGAGTCAGAACTTACTAGAAATGATTCTGAGCTCATTGCTTCGGTCTCAGGAAATGAAGTGGGGCACTGTAGGTCCTAACCCACGGTAAAGCCAGTGTGATGAAGACAGAAGCTTTGCTCTTAATCTCTAACAATGCTGTAAAAATAAACCCAATCTGATGCTATTGTAAATAAAAGGGTCTGCACTAACGAGTACCCATGTCTAGTAGATTGTGCCAGAACCCTGACAACTGAAGGAACTAAAGCTTTCTTTTCATTGACCAAGTGGTCTTCTATTCAAGTTGTGAACAGTTCTGATTTGGGGACTGAGGTGGGTAGTAAGCAAAGGAAACCTCTGCATTAAACGACTGTGTCCTCAAGAAACAAATGCGAGAAGAAACTGGGGCTGATGGTTTATTTAGATAAGATGATGCAGCTGTGAATAAGACAAGTGCTCTACCGAGGCAGACAGCACCTACTGGGGTGGTGGTGGCCCTGATAGGAGCACAGAGATCTTGAGCATACATCTCTCCTGGCAGCCACTTCTGGAGCTGCGTACACTATTTAGGGCACCCCGTTATAAAGAGCACGCCAGTACTGTAAACGAGAGAACTCCGAGAAGGGTGACAAAAAAGATGAGAGGATTAGAAAAGATGACCTATGAAGAAAGGTCAAAGGGATGAAACATTTAAAGCTTGCAGGGAAAAGAGCTGGAGAGAGGGAAGGCTATGCTGCCTACAAATATTTGAGCAATAATAATTATAAGGAAGGGAGAGGATTGCTGGCTGTGGTTGAGAATGGTCTAATAAGAAGTAACGGCATAAAACCAAGCAAAGGAGGAAATGTCTGCTAGCCGACAGTACGACAAATCCTTTCCCAGTAAGGGCAATTAAGCTGTGAAGTGAACCACCTGGGGAGGTGGCTGGGGCCATAGCCACCACGGCCTGGCAAGTGTTTAAGGGAAGGTAAAGCACTAGTGACCTTCTCAGAAAGGAAAGAGAGCCGACACCTTGTGAAGCTATTGACACACCCGAGAAGAGAGCTGGGAAAGACAGGAGCACTTTCCCGGCAGCCACCAACTGCAATTTAAACCTCTAAACCAAGCCTGTGGGGGGGGGGGAGTGAATGTGGACATGTTGTCCAAGAAAAAGCCCATCGTATGTGTACGGGAAATATCTCTCCATAAAGCTGTTCTTCCCTCCTGCTGGTCATTAGTGTTGGTGTTCCTTATTTCCCTTTGCAGTCATCAAGACATTTACATAAATCATCACATAACACCGCCAGAAGTCAGAGCTAAAGTGAGGAGGCAAGGATGCTTCTGACAAGAAGGCCCATCTAAAAATGAATGGTGTGAGGGTGTGTGCATCAGTTTCTGTTGTGCAAGCAAAGGGAAATTGAGAAAATTGCCATGTTTCATCATGCTGGACTAGCTGGAGCAGGTGACACCGTGATCAGGTGTGCACGCATAATCACTCCCCCAAATAATCGCCATGTGGAATAATTTCCCCCCAAATCTTGCAGCTTCAACTTATTCTCTGCAAGTGACTCATAAATCTTGGCCTTGAATGTGAATCAAGATTTCAAGCTGCAGGCTCAGGGGTTTGTTGGATTTATTCAACTTTAGTCTTTATTTATAGATGTAAAAGTGTATTATTGGTTGTAACATCCAAACAAAAGAAAACAGATTGTAAGCCTCCATTAATGTTTTCCCAAAAGGAAAAGCGCAGGTTTCTCTCGGGTCTTTCATTCTCTCCCTTGTAATATTAAGATGATGTCATAAACTTGTAATTACTTTGTGATGTTTTTGTGCACCTTATATCTCTTCGTTCAGACATGCAAATTCCCTTTCTCTTCAGAACAATATACACTGAACAATATGAGCAGGTGGAAGACAAGCCTTTGGTGGCCTGCAATTTAGAAACCTGTAAAGTTTTGAATACGTGCTACTTAAACTCTTTTTCTGGGAAAGGGAAAGATGTATTTGAAATATCTTGGGTCTTGTGTTATGTACATTAGATGAGGCATTGATTTTTAGGAGCAATCACTCACTACTAGAAAAGAAAACCATCAACTAACATATGAATGCAGAGGTTATATGAAAAAATGTTACATTTATCAGGTAGATGTTTTTTATTCACTAATCATATCCAGGAAAGCAAAGACCTTCCAAAAGAAGGACGTATTTGTATCATATTATTAGATGTTTGGCCTTCAAGTACCTGAAGCACTGGAGTAAGTAAAACATGAAACACAGTGCTGTGAGAGAGAAATGGATCACAAACTGGTGACTATTTTCTTGGCTAAATCTCTATTCTTACATTCTCAGCTCATCTTTTCAGTTCTGCAAGAAAAAGGCCATGCTGTATCTATTTCCAAGTGCTCTTTAGGTCTTGTTCAGATTTCTTATTGTTCATTGCTAAGCATTTTAATTTCTGACCTCTTCTGCTCCACTAGTTACAGACCCATGCACTGACCCTCTAGGATTTCCAACTCAGTGGTTTATGTTCTTGCCATATGCATGCGAAGCACCAGTATCAATGCAGGGAGGAGGGGAAGAGAGGGATGAAGAGGGAGAGGGAGATGGAGAGAGAGGGGCCTTTCTCGTCATTCTCATGCTTGCTGACTTTTTCTTTGCATTTTTTGTCTTATTAAGAGTCTTAATAATATAACTCTTGATGCTGGTTTTTTAACATTCCAAGCAGTATTCCCTCCCTCACAAAGAGTAAGCCAAAGAGAAAAGCACTCCCATTTAGAGTTTTAGTTATTTCGGCTGAGAGGTAATATTTCCTTAGTGGAGTTTGAGGCAGGGTGAGAATGGGAGCAAAGACCCTGCAGCCCCTCATCGGACCAATAAAGCTGTTGATTTGTGCCAAAGTCAGATGAGGTCCAGTCCGAGGAGCCAGCTTCTGTCTTGGCCTAAGAGTCATCTTTTTCCAACAGAGAAACAGAGACTTTTTTTTTTTTTATTATAGAGGTATGAAAGGGTATGGGATCTTTAAGAGGAGCTGAGTCATTTTATCCTGTGTTCTCTGCTCTGGGTTTATAAGGTGATGAGTAGACCGATAATCATGGGTGCCATTTTCCATTCTCAGCTGCCCTTTGCATTTAAGGTTCAGTGCTAAGTAGTCTGGGTCTAAGTCTTTATTTTGCCAGTGTCTTACCTGGTCTTTCTGTATCTTTATATCTTTCCTGTGTTTCTTTTCTGGTCTTTCCCCCCATTATCTGCATCTTTTGGGTCCTAGGCCTCCAGCTAATGTGCCCCTCTCCTGTGAGCTCTCTGCCTAGAAGATCACCTTTATGTCTGATGCAGGCATGTGGTGTGTGGTAGTGCCACTCAAAACCAGATCAGAATTAAGACTAACAAGCCTCTTGCAGGGTATGGATGTGTCCCACACATCATCTGTCCTGTTAGCTATTAGAATCTGAAAACTTAATCATACACTCTGAGAAGAGGCTTTGATAAATAATTTTACTCCTGCGTGTTCATTTAAGATTTAGACTTGACGTATTAACGCCAAATTTAAAATTGTGTCCTCCTCATTACAGTCCTCTGTAGTTACAAGGTTCTAATAAATATTATGTCCTCCCATCATGCAATTAAAATTTTCCACCTCATTTCACAATGCAAAACATTCACATGTTGTCAATCATTTTGAAACATGATTTTTTGACATCATATAATTTCACTTCATTTTTGCAGACAGACATCTCACCAGAAAATTATTTAAGAAAGAATCCTATTATATCTTTATTTTTCCACCAAATTTCACCTTCAGAGGCAGTCATTTGTGTACATTTCAGTAATTGCAACAATAAACTTGCAAGGAAAGAACGGCAACTCCTCAGGCAGAGATTCACATATGGGTGTTGCCACACTCACAAGGCTGTGGCTCAATTACAGGCACCCAGTTAGAAAACACGGTTTTAGCCATGGGAAGTTTACAAGTCTTGCTGTATAAAGTGAAAAGGTTGCTGCTTGAGACAGCTACCACCTGGGAAGCTGGGAGAGAAACATGCGTGGGCTTTTGAACTTTCCTCTGTTTAATAACTAGCAGACACTAATGATTTGCCAAACATCCTGATTTAAAATGGCGGTAGTCAAAAGCAAGACTGCCTGCTGGTTGTGAGGTAGCCCACCTGTTCTCCGTACCAAAGTTCCCCTGACCTGTGCCCAGCGCAAAGCTGTTACCCTTTAAACCACTGCTAGGTGTGTGTGTGTGTGTGTGTGTGTGTCTTGTTGGGTTCTCTCGCTAACATTCTGCTCAGCTGTTGAAGAGAAGCTTCATACTGGCAACTCTACATTGCCTTTTTAATGAAGGCAGATCCTTGGGGAATGATCTCACTCGCAGCCTTCAGGGAGCCTGCTGTGAGTGGTGGGATGAGGAGGAAGGCATGAGAGCTGCTTTCATCTGAGCAGCAAGGCAGAGCTTCTGAGAAAATGTTGACGAAGGTACTGTCCATTTCAGGACAGGGTGAAGATCTCTTCCCAGTTGTTTAAAGTAGTGGGGTGGATCTTCAAGAGGATCAGCCATTTTATTCATGTCTTATACCCTGTTTGTGAGAGAAAAAGTAGAACAGAGTCAGTTGTTGAGTGTGAGAAAGCAGTGAAAGAGTAGAGTAGTGTGGAAATGGCACTTATAATCTCTAGCAGGGTAGGAGACCACGGTTTTCCACCACAGCATATGTTCCAAGGAAACCAGACAATCTAGTTTGCTGTGATGTAAAGTGGAAGGAAAATTAAAGCTCTTTTTGAGTGCCAGTTTGTCATCATTTATTATCATAAGCAAGTTAGTTTGATTAACACTCTGGCCCCCCAAATGGTACAGACTTTGAAATAAGCAGATTATCATTTCCAGCTAAACAGATAATGGTGAGAACCCGGAAAGCAACACCTGTGAAGCTGAGCATTTCTTCCCGTTCTACCACTTGTTTAAGCTATTCTAGGTTTTTGTAGGTGCTCTAAGGGCATCCATAAATATATCAAAGTGAAGCATTTGATAGTGCAGGAAAGAAATCTTTTAAGATAGTTCCACCTGAATATCATATTGAAGTAATTACACTGAGGATATTTTAGTGATTAACCTGCAAAGTAACCAACATGTAAGATTTCATGACACATTCTTAGATACCTACTTTACACTATATTCTATGAAAGTATGTCATTTCAACATTGCAGCAGTTCAACAAAGTTGGTATTATTGTCTCTATTTCACCACTATGAAATTTAAGTCACATGACTAAATGTAGCACAGTTCAGAATCAAATCTCCTATAAATGTTTGTCCAGTTAATACTGACAATTAAATCCACATCATATTCATTTATGGATATTCATATATTATTATCCATTCATTATGCCCACACGTGCGCGTGCCAGAATCTCTGTGTATTTTTTGATGGAGACACTTCAGGGTAGGCAAGAGCATGCTCTCCTATCTTTCTTTTACTTAAAGGCTGTTGTAATGCTCTTTAAATTCCAATCCAGGGGGTTGTCTCCAGGGAATAGGGGATGCTTAACTTTGTTCTCTAAAGCCAATTGTGCTACAAATGAAGATAGCAATTATCATTCATCATCCTTGGTGATTTTTATCTCCCTCTCTGGGCTTATGTAGTGCTTATCATTGTGCTACCTAAGTGCTTTGACACACTGCTAACTTCTTATGAGATAATACTGGAAGGAGAATAACTCTTTCCACTGGGATGTTGAATGCCTAGCTCACAGATAACTATGGAATTTTTTCAGTATTGCGAATCTATCATCTTTTGAAGTTTTATGTTGTCTACACCTGTCCAGCAGCAATGCAATGAAATTTTCATGGCCAGCAATCCTTTGGACCACAAGATATATTAAAGATTCCATGCTGTGGTGTATCTAAGTATTGCTTACCACTTGTGAACTTACTCAAGTAAGACTTTGAAAAAGTAGGAGTTATCAAAAGGCTTCATAAGCATCTCATAAAACCCATCAGTACTAATGAGAGTTTTGCCTCACAGGAATTGGAAAGTGGGCAACTGCCAGTTTCTGTTTCCTGTCCCATCATATATCTAGCTGCTTCTTTTGGCTTCCATGTTTTATTCTCTTCTCACTTCATCTCATCTCATCTCAGCTCATCTCATCTCATCTTTCTCACTCCTATCTTTTGCTCTTTACACTTTTACATACCTCCAAATAGTCGTGTGAGCCTGCAAATCTACACGTGCTTTCAGTTCATTGTCCTCACACAAAGGTGATGCAGATTCTAGCTTCCCTACTTCAAACTCTGGAGAGAATGAACTTGTAGTGATCTACACATCTATACCTATTTAAGATTTATGATGAAGAGGTAGAGATGAGGGTGCTTCTTTCAGACACTGGGCAGGTCTGCTGAGAAGCATATCATGGCTACAGTGGTTTGTATCTCCAAATCCAAGTACAGGAAGGATTGTAAGAGGAGAAAAGTGGACCACGTATGATGATGAATTTTTAGATCATTATCCTTAAGAGAGAAGAACAAAAGTCTCATCCAGGAAGACATGTATTGGCCATTGTAGGTAAAAGTACTTGTACAGAGAAATGGAAGTACTATACCTAATCTTAGATCTGAATTAAAGACTCTTGTTGTAAATCCTTTCTTGGAAGCCTTAATTTCTGTTTTCATGCATACAGCCTCTTGATCAACTCTAGGAAAAAGAGAAAGGTGAATTCAGCAAGAAATTCCTCTTCTACCTGTATCTATCCTAGAAAACACTGAAGGGCTGCCTTTGCCTACTCTGAGCCATGTAGTATTCCCAAGTAGACACAGCCAGCTCTGAGCATTATGGGCTTTTTGCCAAGAACTCCAGTCATGCTGAAGAACCCTAGAAAGTTCAGTTATCTATTATAATATTTCTATGAAGCTGTTTGTAGATTATAATCAAGGTTTGTAATAGTCCAGGGTAGAGTTCTATGATTTGCTGAGAAAAGGTTAAATTGGAATTAATTCTTGGAGAAAGGGCCATGGAAGAGTGTCCTCTCTCGGTGCCAGAACACTTGTGGCAGCCATCGTGATTAGGCATACATGACCACTTTGCTTAGTTGAATTGCTCTGGAGCCATACCAAAGCAGCTCATTCCCTCTCATGAGATGGAAGTGTCTGATTTGGACAGGCTGAGGTATCAAGTTTCTTTCTTTCATTTTTATGGCTCCAAGCAGAATTAATATGCCCATCGCAGGATGACCACTATTAGAAAACAAATTATGGTCCAATTTCTAATAGCCTTTGTCCATAGTTTTGCACAGGTCACTGTCCCTATGGAAAAGTGTACGGCTGGTGGCTGATTTCCCTCCCAAAGCGTTCCACCTTCCAGCTGCAGGCAGGCTTGCCGGGGATGCTTGGAGGCTGTATTGTATTGGAATCCTGCTGAAAGAAGCACACCAGCACAGAGCACCTTCTCATTTTCTCTGTGTTCTGAAAACTAAATAGAAGCATTTTAGTATCCCTACAGCTTTAGCCCTCAGTTTCTCTAAAGGGCATAGTTTTTTTTTTTTTTTTTTTTTTTTTTTTTGCGGTACTGGGGATCGAACTCAGGACCCTGCGCTTGCTAGGCAAGCGCTTATTCCACTGAGCTATATCCCCAGCCCCCAAAGGGCATAGTTTTGGGGTGATAGTGAAAGATGACTATCTTGCACACTATCAAGTGCTCTGAGGGTAAAATATAAACATATAATGAAGCCAAACAGAGCTTAATCATACAACCGCAGAAGGAGCCACTGGCTTCCATGTTCTTGTCCTTTAGAGGCTTATTTTATGTGATCAAAAGAAACCAAGTGAACAACATCTAAAATAATAACATTTTAAAGTCAGTTCTGTTCTACATGCTTCACCTGGACATCTCTTTTCATTCTCACCCCGTCTTTTTGAGGTAGTGTTTATTACCATAGTTCAGATGAAGAAAGTGAGGTTCAGAGAGGTCAGGTAACTTGCCTGGAGTCACGGAACATGAAAGGAGTGGGTTAGGGTTTGCACCCCGTGGGAAGCCTGCTTTTGTGTTGATGACCAGCGTGTTTCATTCTCTTCTGAATATGAGTCCAGCCACTGAACTGGAATGTGAGTCTGTAAAGAACGCTGTTATGGTTGATACATTGTGTCAACTTGGGGAGTCTAGAGGTTTGGCTGAGTGACTCAGCAGGAAGCCAGGGTGCTCACTTTGTATACATCTTGAGCCTGTGCAAGAGGAGGGCATGGGGAGACTGTGTGAGAGCTACAAGCCCCCTGGGTGGCTATGGGTAGGCAGTTTACAATGTAAGGGAAGGAAAGAGGCTGCTTGCCTCCATTCCTCCTTTTGCTCTTGTTTTTGCTGTGCTCTGCCACCATGAACAGTTTGCCCTCTGCCATGTGCCACTCTGCCTCAGAATCAGCCAAGTATAGACTGAAACCTCCACAAACTGTAAGCTAAATAAACCTTTTCTTCCTCAATTTTGGGCTTTGGGTATTTTGTCTCAACAATGAAAGAAAAGTAACTAAGACAAATACCACTGAAATGTCCTCCTGGTGATCGTTTCCTACCGGCTATTCTAAATCCTCTTCCTCAGATCTTACCTTTCTCACTTGGTAATGTGTCCAAAAATCATTTGCTAGACTGGGGTTTTGAATAAGAGGAACAAAAGAAGAAAAGAAGTTCATGGACGAGAAGGGAAATCTAAGAGGGGAGTGTGGGAGTGTGGGAGACCTGTTCAGAAGCTTGCTTCATTCCTTAAAGAGAAAGAGCAGAAGATGGGTGTACACTGATTCCTTCATCTATGTTGTGGTCTCCAGGGAGGAATCAAGAATGAAATGACCCTGAGTGCATCTTTGGCAGGGCAAAAGTCAGGGTAGAACCATCATGGGAAGACTTCCGATAGTAGTATTTGGGTAAAACTAATAACCAGACAGATTAGGTGTAGCATCAAAGCTTAAGTCCTTTCCTCCCTGGGCAGTGAAGCTCCAGGTTACCAAAGGTGGAGAGTGAGAGCCTGATAAGAAGCCTACGGCTGCACCCCACCTTCCCTCACTCTTTTTGTTCCCCGAGGTTTTGTTGTCATTGAGGGAAGGGATGGTGTTGTCTTAGTTCTTTCTCTAGGGACTATAAACTCCAGAAGGGTAGAGGCTTTAGAGTATTTTGATTCAAAGAGGTCTTTGAAGGGTCTCTTAGGTGCTTAAGTAAGTGTTAATGAGTAAGCATGTTATTAGACACCCTGCTAGGCCATACTTTGTTTCCTGGTTCACTCCATCAGCTGGCCATTTTTCATACTCACTATCTCGTATCTCACTGCCTCTTTATGGCCAGGTGCTTTAGATGTGTGTCTCTGTCTTTCTCTCTGTCTCCCTCCCTCTCTCTCTTTCCCTCCCCCTCTCTCTTCCTCCTTCCCTAATCTTCCCTCCATACTAAATTCTGCCCAGTATTTCTTAGTGTCACTCAGAGAAAGTTTCTGTTTCTTCTTCTGTTTTTTTCTTCTAAAGTCATTCTAAGCTCCGAGGTGGTATGAGAAAGATGAGAATGACGGTTTAGTGGGGACAAGAGGACAGGAAAGGTATTCCCAGGAGACAGCAGTTGGAGGGCGTCCTGGTTTCAGGGATGCGGACCCGGGAGGGTGAAACCTTCTGCTTTCAATCTGTAGAACTAACTTGCTCAAGGCAGAGAACAAAATGTCACCTGTATCCACACCAGGCTGTGGCTGACTCAGCTCCCAGAATAAAACTATCCAGATGAAATATTTTGCTTTTTATGAGACAGAAGACTTCAAAATCTCCCTTGATAGCACTCCCTATATCAGTATGTATGTGTATATTTATTTATTTAACAAACATGTCTGTAGGGCTTATTATGTGCCAGGTGCTATTCCAAGTAGTTCAAACCTAAATGTTATCTCATCCAAGGGTATGTATTATTTGTAGCCCACCCCCACTTCACAATTAGCTTGAGACTAGAAGTAACCCACGTGGAATTGGAGTCTGTCCCTGGGTTCCCCAATCTGGCTCCAGGATCTGCACTTTCATCCATTAGCTGGACTAATTCTCCAAAATTTACTGTACGTGCAATATTGGTTATGGTTTAATTAAAAATTTTTTGCAATGTTTTGCAATTATCTAAGTCCATATAAAGAAGATTTTAAAAACCCAAAAATGGAAGGGCTGGCTATTTTAACTTCAAAGAAAATAAATTTTCTGATCCGAGTTTTCTCAATATATTGATTATCTAGTACATATATGTGTATGTATTACAAATATATAAACATACATACATAATAATATATACATGTATGTACATATGTATTCAAATGCTACCCAGATATATTACACCTAATCCATGCAAAGCTTTATCAATATTTCTTCTTTATTCTTCTTTATGGCAGCAGCTTTCTTTATGAATTTCCATTTTCCACATTTTTCAGAGTGATTGGATTAGGTTGCACACACTTCTCCTGAAATATTAAGTGTATATGGTCTGCATCCACACTCATTGGGCATATAGTTATGATCTATCATTTCAAAAATCCACACGTTATAAGAGAACAGAACAGGCCTTGAGTGGTATGAAGTATTAGGTTCAAAGAACCCTATGCTATTCATCTTCTCACTAATGTGGGGACTAACAAGACCCCAGAGTTTCTGTCTCATTGGCAGATTCTTTGTCCTAAAACCACTGAAACTACACACATGTGCATGCGTGCGCGCGCGCGCGCGCACACACACACACACACAGAGTCACACCGTCACGCACACTGGTATACATACCCACTCACATCCACTTTGTGTATCTTTCATAGCAAGTTGCTGCTACACAAGTAAGGGAAAGAGACCTAACTAGTGTGCCATTCTGACATTTTCAGAGGAGATATAACAGCACAAGTGTCGATCCAGATTGTTCAGCTTTGTCCTCACGGTCATTTTTGGGGAAAAAATACCCTAGCTACAGAATGGTTGGACAAGACGTAATTTTAAACTTTTAATTGACTGCCCTGTTGTAGTCACTTCCTCTATCCTGTTTTTCTCTTATGATCCTGCTTATTCAGTACTTCCAGTGTCTAAAGTACTGCTAGATTTTCCCTCTTTCTTTTCCCTAAATATAACAGGGCAAGTTTTCTTGTGTGGCTTATTAAAATAGGTATTACTGCTTTAGAGTCAAGCCATGTTTGTTACAGTATAATTTCCTGTCTGGCAAATCTCACTGTGCTAAATTTCTGGACACCTCCTGCATTTATTCCCACACATTTTTTTTGTTCTTTTATCGCAGTAGATTCCTGCTGCAATAGATCCTCACACCTCTGAGCACACATCTGCCTTACTGCTGTCAAAGTCCACTCTTCAGAACTTCTGAGTCCCTGACCCCCACTCTGTACGTGTTCACGACTGGCCTAAGGTTGAATCTCTAAGTAGAACAAATTTTCAATATAGTCAATTGTTTACAGATAGTTTCAGGAAAAAAATCTACTTGATTGAATTAGCTAATTAAAAATGGAAAAAATCTTGACTCTTGTATAGACGTGACATTATTCACTGAGAATTTCAATCCCTAGTTACTTATTCATATGTAGTGTACAAATCCCAAACTCCCAGATTTGGTCAGTCATCTTTGTCTACACACATGGAAACTCTTACATACGCAGGAATCCTAATGGTTAACATCATGGACCAAACATCCTGATTGTTTTGTGAATTTTTCACATTTCAGCTAGATGTTTTGGCTCTGTGTGGACAGATTACAGCAGGCTTCCTAGTGTATATTCTTCTGAATCTGCTTTATTGATGTAGAACAAAGTTTCATTTGCTCACAGATTTTAATTTACAAAAGAAAAGCTAATGAATGTTGGATTGCATTCTTCAGTGAAGGTAATAAGCTTCATATGTTATATAAAAAGCTACCGCCCTCTGATTGTCAAAGTTTACTTGTTTCTTTTCAGATTCTTCTTTGTATTGTTTTACAATCTAGGTATATCTGTTTAACATGAAATGCAGAAAATGACAGGGCTCAGACAGCTACTGCATCCAGTGACAAAGATTACTGTCATCCTGGCTCATCAGTTAATTCATCATTGGCAATGGTCCATTCCATTTCCTGGTAGCCTAGCAACAGCCAATGATGGGGAGGGCTGTTTGCCATGTGACAATGGTATGTGGTACTTTCCAGAATGCTTTTACATAAAAATAGGATGATAATTTATAAATTTACATTTTTATTTTAATAAATGGGAATATTTGGTTTTAGGGGTTGACATTCAAAAGGGAGACAATTTTATTTTGCAGACCATGACTTTAAAGTGCTGGCCTGGTGACTTGATAACAGAAATGGAGCTATCAATTTCACATATAAACAAGGTTTAAAGTTGAGACTGTGAATGCCTTACTTTACCTTGGTTCAAGTGATTTTCCTCACAGATTAACTACAGAAAAATAATATAATTAAATGAGGACTGTTCTTACACCAGTGCATGCCTGTGTCCAAGTACACACACACACACACACACACACACACACACACACACAATGTGGGGTTGTGAGTCTGAACTTTGGCTCCACGATTTTTTTATCACTGACTAGAAAAAAAAGGAAAACATTTTTTTGAGCAACAACAATAATTGTTGTCTTTATTACTGAAAAAAATTCAGTGTCTCTCAGTTCTCCTACCCCTCTATTGATGATTCATGGTTCGGCAACTCATTGAAAAATCCGCTCATTTGTTTCACTGATTGAATCCCCTGGTTGTTAGTGTGTATAAATGTACCAGCCGCTGTTGAAGCTCTCTTCTGTTGGAGAAGTGAGGAAAAAATCCTATTTAAATGTCATAATGCTTTTCCTTTTGCTATGACAGTGTCATTGAGTAAATAGTTTTATTTTAGTGCTATAGTTAGGAAAATCTATAATCACCTCTGCATACATTTTTTTAAAAAAGTCTATATTTAGCCCCATCTGCAGAGGCAGGAGTGGAAAATAAGCGACTACGTAGGATGTGGATTCTGTTAAATATTAAAGAGATCTCATCAATGATTTTATTAGTCTCCAAGCTCAGTAAAGGCCTCACTGACATCTAGAGCCTAATGATTTTTTTAAATATATTTAAAGCCTTGCACTGCACCTTTAAATATTGAACAATATTGAAAAATATTGGAGCCCTTTTTTGTATATTAGCTTTAGGGAGAACTGTTGTATGATTTCCACTCCTTTCATGACATTGTAATGATGTTACCACATACAACTTTATCTTGCATGAAAAGGTGAAGTCATGAGTGATTTCTCCAATTTAAAAGCACTCAACCCTCACAGTGCTAGAAATGAATATTTTGCATATATTCATGCAACAATGATTCAATTTAAGATTTCTATTTTCAAACATTGCTTGAAACCTTCACTATGTTAGTAGTGAAATTGCCAAAATGTGTAATAAGATTTATTATAGATGAGTAGCATTTTATTTAGTATTTCATGTTAACACGCTTTTAGGGTTACCTGGTTTAGCAGGAGAATTCATCTTTCTTTTCTAATCAGAGATAACATTTTATTGTATTTAAAAAAATACTCTTCACATACAACACACACACACACACACACACACACACACACAGTGATACTGTGGCTGTGGCGTGGACTGAATTTTATCTTGCTGACAGCACAAACCCAAACATTGCTCATGTTGATGTGTACCCTCGCACAAAGCCCCTCTGATGAAAAAAGGAGAAAAGACTTCTATTCCTCCTCTTTAACCCCTGTCCTTCTCCCTAGAATAGCTGTAGGACCGTCTTACTATACATCTGTAAAATGGGTTAAGACTTTTCCTGTGGATTTTCCCCCCTTTAAAGGGTCTTGTTATACACTTGTTTATAAAGTATAGATGATTGATGTTGTAACAGTGTGGAAATGATCATAAGTTTCCTAAAAGCGACATCAAGGCCTACGTCACAAGCACAAAAAATAAAGGTTGGCAGAAGCTCTTCATCATGGGACAGTGTTTCCGAAAGAGGTGCGCACAGATGGAGGAAGAGATGTGTTTAAACATGGTCACCTGTGGGCATGGACATGAGAGATCGGAGAGGTGTGCAACCACTGCAGGACCTGACCTGTGATGGTTACAATGGAGGCATGAAAACCATAACATATTACTGTTTCTGTGTTCATTATACATCTCTAGGGTTTTATGTCTTCTTTCCATTCCAGGTTTTCAGCAGTGAAAGAGAGGGCCTTGCACAGGTCTATTTGGCTGATGTTAAAACAATGCCCTTCTCCCCAAGTGTATTCAGACAGCATACTCATACGTGCACCCATATACAATCATGTAAGTGTACAGATGCACACAAAGCAAGGTTTCTGTGTGTGAGTGAGAGCCTACCACATCCCTGGCACAGAGAGGAAGTACTGGCCTGATTTTCACTTAGAGAATGAGTAGAATTGCTAGCAGCTAGCCCCATGTGTCCGTGCAAAGCCACTCACAGATGACACAGTCATACAAGCGCAATTTCACTTTGGTTACTTTTAATTTTATAATATAAAAAAGTTATTGGAAACCTGAGAGGCAACGTGCCAGTGAGTGACTTGCTCTGCATTTTCAGGAGGGAAGAAGAGTAGTGATCTTATTAGGCCCCTGGGTGGGCCAAATTTTCCTAATTACATGGAAATCAGAGGCAGCCCCTAGACTGCGGTATCTTACCTGCATGGAATAAACACTCCCCTGCTGTCACTAATGTCCTATAAATCATGTTAAAGAGAAGCATAATTAACATTTTTGATCAAATCAAGCTTCAAAGCCATGAAGTGCTTGAATGGTAAAGCTACATTCATCAGCGAGTAAGTTCTCCAGGGAAGGAGTGCTGAGTGGCTCTGCTGACCCCTGCTTCTACTTTTTGGACATCTGCAGTGGGTGATGAGAAAATCTCCAGCAAAGTGACACATTTGGTTTCAGGGATGGTAGCTCAACAGGAGGCAAGGGGCGAGGGTTAGGACACAGAGAGGGAGAAGAGAAGGCACCCCAGATCCGAGAAGAAAGAATAACTTCCTATGTTCAGCTTGATAAAAGCATATCCTTTCTGGGCATGGCCAAATCAGTTCCACTTGTCTTTCAACCCATTTAAAGAGGATACTGTTCGTGGTTAAAATAAAGGTGGCTTGGGACAAATCATTTCTGTCTGAAGTGTTTTTTACATATATTGAGAAAATATCCATGCAATTGCCTAAGGTTAATTAGAACTCAAACTTACCTGAAGGCAGGTACACAGTAGAAGTGTTGAAATATTTAAAAGGACCCCAGCTCCCAGAACACCATCTGAAGTGAGTCCTGGGACTTGTGCTTAAGAGACAAGGGTTTTCTTTCTTTCAATGGCAGAAAAGACTTTAGTTGCAAGTTTTCCTAGAAGTTACCTGGTTAACAACATTCATATCAAGGTATAAGAACTTGATAGCCTACTCTTGATAAACAAAGGTGGAAGGGAAGATATAACCCTGTATGCTCAAGGGGGCCAGTAAAAGGCAGGAGATGCCAAACGGAGGTTGGAGGGGGGGCTCGGCATGACGTGGAATCTTCTTCCAAACATCACAGTTTTTGACCTGAGTTTGAGGGACCATCAATTAGAGATGCGAAAATACTAACGGAGACTTCTCATTCCCACAGCGCCACATCTGGTGAAGTGGGAAAGGCAGCCGCGTTCAGTTCATCCTTTGAGCTGGATACTCAGGGAAGAATACCACTTGCATATGGGATGTTAGAGTCTGAGTCTCGCCTACATCCCTCCTGGTTTCTCCTTGAAGCACAGCTTGTGTATTTGATTCTTCCCAACTTTCCATTAGTCAGTGTTGCTTTATCACTCCTGTACTGGGCTGAGATAGAGCCTGTGAGAGGATGTGATCCAAGCCACTTCCTCTTTCATCAGTTGGATGAATGACTGGGTCATAGGGGAGAAGGGATGTGCCTGGGGCTGTTATACTAAGACTTCTTATCTACGTAAATGAACACACACACACACACACATATATATATATATATATATATATATATATATATGTACACACTGTATACATACGTACGTACAATATTGAGATCCAGGAACTGCAAATATCCTGGGAAGGAAGTACATTTTCTATTAGAATAATTAAATTATGTTGGTTTTTATCAATGCATATTATATATTTTAGTACATATAGTAAAGGAAACATAGGCTTGGGATTTTTGAATCTATTCCAATTTTAAATTTTCAAATATTGAATTTACTGATATACATATACATGTATTTGTGTATGTGTTGGAAAACTCTATAATTTTAGTTATACAGCTATAGGTTTTTTCAAGAAATGAATGTTTAAGAATAAAAACTGGGAGTAGTTTACATTTTATGACCTTGAAAACCTTTTTATATAAATTTACAAATCAGAAAAATAATTCTTTATTAGATTGTGAGTTCTAAATTTTGACTCAGGAAATATGGTCACAGTAAAACAGATATGCTTTTTGCCCTTATTTCTTGGGTCTCAGTGCTTGGAAAACAAATGGCTTTGAAAAACGCTGGCCAAATTGTATATTTGTCTGTTTGCAAAGACCACATCCCCCCCTCTCCCTCACACCCCAGATACAGAGAGAGCAGACCTCAGGGCTACTTTTCTCTTTTTATTTTGCTTATATTGTTTTACTTTGCTGAATTCAGACAAATTGATTTAGGATTAAAAGAAGGGGAGAATAATAGTTTAAATTATTCTGAGAAAAATATTCATTTCTTCTTCGTATGAAAGAAATGTATCAGCTTAAACAGGCATTATTCCTGAGGAGTTCTACTCTGTGCAAGCCCTTCCTAGAATCCTTGTGTAATGCACCAAGGTAATACTTACAAGGAGTTTCCAGGTCAGTTTGATCATCTCTGTACAAAGAGAGGGAGGGAAAATTTCATTCAAATAGTTAACTAAATTTTAATCTAAATGAGCTTGTGGTCTTTACTCAGATTTTACTCTTTTGATCATAGTATTTAAAATTGTCTTAAAGCTTCTCCCCAGTACATGCTTTCTACCTTATTTTCTATGCTTTCACATCATGGGACACAATAGCACTGGATCTACTACATATTCCCATTCTTTATTTCCTCTCCTGCGCCCAGCTATGCAACTCACATGCGGTGTATGTGCTAAAGGGCAAAGATTTTTGTCTGTTTTGTTCACTAAACCCCCAAAGTCTAGAAGAGTACCTGATATATAGTTGACAAGCAGGAAATATTTACTGAATAAATGGAATAAATACATTGAATTTATCAGGTTGGTTGGTTATTTTATATAACAAATTTGAATTTGATTTATTAGCCAAATTTAATTTTTATTTTTACTATCTCTCCTTCCTGTCTTTTCCATTTGGGTCATTTTCTTTTCTATGTGTTGTTTCCTTGAGAATTTATGTGACACCAGAATGTGGAGAAAGAAACAAAAATTCCTCATTTAAGTTATTCTACCTCATGGAGAGCAAGAAAACTGGCCGTGTCAGCAAAAGTTTCACCTACCAACTGGTTGTTTTGACACTTTAAGGCATCGCTTCTGTTTTACACCCTGTCGTTTAGTCTTCTTGACTTCCTAGCATGGGAATCTGATCCCAGGACACTTGACGTATTCCCCAAAGTAAAAGAACTTGGGTGGGTAGCTTGAGGCTGCCATGCTGAGCGCTGAAGTCTAAAATCTGAAAGTGCTGAATTCTACAAAGCTGCCATCTGTTGACTCAGTGATACCAATATAGTTTATATCATACGTAGCCTTTGACCACCAGTGGTCATTCAAAACCTAGTCACCCTGAATGTCTTGTCCTTATCTTTTTTTTGTTTCTGAGGCACTCCCTCAGAATATATATAAATATCCATAATTATCTGTCTAGAGTCATGGGAGTGGGGAATGAATAAAGAAATGATATTTTTAAATAATACCTGAATCAATGTAAACAAGCATAATTTTGCTTTCTGTGCTAGGCATCTTCCCTGCTGCATGAAGAACTGGTACACCTTTACTTTCTTCCTGTGTTTGGCTCTCTTTCGGAGGAGGAAACACGCCTTACACCTGCTGGTGTGTTTTTACGAGATGTTTGGGATTTTCTGGGGGCTTCCCCAGAGGTGACTGTGTTTCATTGGTGAGTGAATAATGCAAAACAGTCTACAGGCTATGTGCACTGAATAATCATAGGGAATTCTTCAAAATAATCTCAGGTTGGTAAAATTTTCCACCTCCAATAATAATAACAGAAACAATAGCAGCAACAGCAACAATACACAGACTATGCCCTGTGTGCTTCCACCCATCTATTAGCTAATAATGCATAATTATGATTAATTCCACTCCTTAAATGCAGAGTCTAAAGAGCAATAACCATTCATTTCATGTTTTCACGTTACTTTCCTGCACGTCCTTTATGTCAGTTATGCGTTGCCAGACACATCGCACTGTGCTCCACTGTGGTTTCCTTGGCTTGGCAATTGTACATTAAAAAAAATAACAGCACGTGTTTAGTATAAAAATTAATTATGTTAAACATCTCTACTAATTTTGCCAGGTAAAAAATGGCATCCCACAAATTTCGGCATAAAGCTGGTGGCCAGCCTACTTGGGAGCTTTATGACCTGTGGCTAGGTGTGTGGGGCAGCTCTATCAAGGCAGTTTCTCCCAGCTGAGACAGAAAGTACGACAATCTGCCCCTGCTCTATTCCCTGTGTTCCCTTAAAATTTGTCTCTAGACTCCACCTAATCAACCACTTCCCAATTATAATTATAATAACAGTGCTGAAAATATCATTTTGAAATGTTGCTGCAAGCCAAATTGACAGGGTTTCTGCCAGCGAGCTAGACGGTCAAGGAGGTAGTTCCTTTTTTTTTTTAGTTTTTTTTTCTATTTATAAGAAGATGATCTGGAGTAATAATGAAGAAAAACAGTAGTTATGCTATAGAAATCTACCTAGAAAATCCACAGGAACAGCAAGGGGAGGTAGAAGAAGGGAGAAAAGGAGAACCTGGATGGAGAAAAGTCGGCTCAGTATTGCAATCTTTTGGGACTGTTTTACTGTGATGCATTAAAAATATCTGATTCTTAAAACAATTTTCTGCTCCTGTAACTCAAAATAGCATTCAGTGAGGGGGAAGGGAGACAGAGCAATTAGTTGGCTTTATTTCTGAGGTTTTATTACTTTGATTCTTTTTGATTTAATCAGCCACGAACACAGCTACCAGCAGACGGTGACTTTTCCCTGAAATGTGCTTCCTGCCCAGAACAGTGCCTTGTGATTGTAGGTTAATGTTAATGAAACAGGAAAAGGCAGATCCTTTTTAGGAAAATTTGTTATTAACAAATAAAGGCTTGATAACATTTAGAATCACACCAGGAATCATGCTATTGGAAATATGGCTGGAGCAGATTCTAGAGCCAGCCTGCCATGCTCAAGTGATAAATTTGTTTACATCCTTTAAAAGTTCTAACTCGGTACAGATGAGGTGACGTCCTACTTTTCACATTCATGTTCAATTCGCAAACATAAAGAGACTCTGAGCCATTAGGGAAGCTTTCATTTTGGCTGGGGAAGGATGAAATGATAGTCATAGTGGCTTTCATAGCAGAAAATAATTGTATACTTTTCTTATTATCATTTTTGGCAAGGCGCACACATTTCGGCCTTCCGGTGTATTACATCATTACTTTGTATAATGCATCATAATGATAGAGTGAATAGAGATGAAGAAATGCCTGCGTCTGCTCCAAGTTTAAAGAGAAACAGACATTGCATGCATTTTCATCTGGGGAAGCTGCTGCTCCACGAAGTATTCTCTGAGATGAAACAAAGCTGCCTTTGCACTTGGCATTCACATTAATTGTGGGCTTGCCAACCGGGTAGTTTCACTGGTGCACAAATTAGTGGAGGAATAATCCCACTTGTCTCAAACCCAGAATATCTGAGGAATGCTTCCTGAGATGTGGACTTATTTTTCTGTGCTTTACATGCACTCCCGGGAAACCTGCACAGAATCTTCTAAACACAAAACCCCCAGGTTTCTACTCCAGCAAACCTGTTGGAGAGGTAATGTTGGTCTCTAGGACAAACAGAAGCTTTATTATCTTTAGCAGCATGTTTTTCAGATGCGTTAAAGAATCATTCTTTCAAATCCTCATTGTAAGACAAAAGTTCACTAAAGTCTGCAGAAAAGAAATTTAAATATGCTGGTTATTATTAGTAATAGTACCAAGAAATGTGTATTGAGAGTCAGTGATGGTTTAGGAGATGTTATTTAGGATGTGTCAAAGGGTTGCTGAGATAATTATCAAGGAAAAGGAAATTTATATTTATTTATTATACATATTTGCAATTGTGTTGTGAAATACATGATTCTCTGTGCCTAAAATATTTTTACATACTCCAGATTTAGTCATTCACTCTTCCCTTCCACTGTAGTTAGCTTATTGTATGCCTTTTGTTAGGTTAAATCAGGAATCTAAAGGTGGAAAGACAAGACTTGGACCCTCTACCTTCACAGTTTATGATCTAGAGGTATAGGCTTTATTGCACCAAAATAATCCAACAACTTTGGCTTTACCCAAGTCTTTACACTTGTTTCAAATCTGCAGATTTGCTTTTAGTTGGAACAATCAGCCTTGAATTTATTGAGAAAGGCTACATTAGTTTTAATATTATGCTGAGCTTTAAACCTTAACAAAAAGGAAAAAAAAAATCAGTCTTGGAGAGAAAGTGCGTCATGTTCCCAGTGTCGCTTGTTGACCTGGAGCAGTGCAGGGGTTAGATCGGTGGTAGAGCACTTGCTTAGCACCCACAGGCCCCAGGTTCTAGCCCCGGAGCTGCAAAACAAAACAACTACAGATTCTCTGTCTTTTTAGATATTTCTTTACTTTGGATTTTCTCCACTCGTACAATGCAAGGTTTATATCAAATAAAATGGAGGTGTGTTTTGTTATTCAAAAGTTGGGATTTTTTAGCTGGCTAGCCAGCTAGTTAGGAATTGTTTGACATTTTGGATGTTTGACTCTGCTTGGGTATTATAGCATTCAAGTGCTTTATAAATTAGAAAAAGATTTTGATTACAGTGTCTTATTTGCTTAGTGGTTAAAATCATGGACTTTGGATTCATATAGATGAATAGGCCTGGATTCAAATGGTGGTTCTGCCATATACTCACTAAATGATCTAACATTCTATAAGTCTCAGTGCTGTCTTTGAAAAATAAGAATGATAGCCAGTTCTCAAGTTTGCTATGAGAGTAGATGAGATAATCTGTTAAAATAGCTTGTAGAACACTCAATAAATGGTGGCTATTATTTTTTAATAATTTCTAATCCTTATTACAACTTTATGAAGCAGTCTGTAAATGATCCCATTAAATCCTCGTGTTTATTTTTATCTGTACATGGCAACAAAGGGACACTCTCTTTTCTGAAATTCCTACATCTCCTTTCTTCACTTGAGTAGATCTACTTATTTCTTAGAGCTCAGTTAAGGATCTTGTTCCTGATTTCAGTACTTTAGTTTATTTACCCTCATGATACACAAGTCATTGTGTCGTGTTCTGGAAATACAGTGATAGGCATGATGAAAGGCTCTCCCCCCACGCAGCTTACACTCAACTGACCTTTTATAAATACTAGAAAGTATTTATTTCAGGTGGATTAAGGGTGTCAAGAAAGCAATGCTGGAGATTGGCACTGTCTAGGTTGAAAAGATTTCCTTGAGGAGGCAGCGGTGGGTTGAGATCCAAAGGACAATGGGGTTTAATCCAAAGCAAGAGAATTGGTTAAGATGCAGAGAAAAGGTCCAGTGCTCTCCACCTGTGCAAAGCTCTGAGGAACCTGAAAGCCGCTTCTGAGGAGCTGGGATTTAGGTGACACCTTTCCCAGTCTCCTGGTGAACAAAGTATTGCCTCTCCTTGGCAGCTCCAGATATGCATACTATTAAAACTATTTATTTGATTTCTTTCCAAATATGCCTTGCTTATCCATCTACTCCTTAGTCTATAAATATTTGTAGAACATCTAGAGAGATCTCAAGTAAAGGAAACTTCTGTGTTATGATTGCCGTTTGTATGATCTAGTATTGATAAGGTATATTTTTATAATTCTAGATCTGGTATTATTTATTACATGGTAAAGTTTGTATGCTGGTAAATTAATCTCCAGTGCAACAAAGTTGAAAAGAAGGGACTTTAAGCAATTATTAGGTCTACCCTGTGACTGGACTAAGGCCATTATTGTGGGAGTGAGTTAGTTATCACAGGAGTGGGTTGGTGATTAAAAAATGAGTTTGTCCCCCCTTCTTTCTCTTACTGCCTTGTGATGACCTCTTGGCACATGTATACTCCATCATGTTCTAACACATGGAAAAGGCCCTCATCAGAGGTGGCCCATCAGTCTTGGGCTTCCTTGTCTCTGTTAAGTTGAGCCAAGTTCATTTCTATTATTTATAAATAACCCAGTCTATGGTATTCTGTTACAGTAACATAAAACAGTCTAAGACACTGCAGCACAACCTGGACAGTCAAAGACATGTCTTTCGGCACTTAATAGGTGATGACACCCCTCGGGGACCTCAGTGTTGATCTCTCACATGGCCACACTTCTTTGCCACACTTTCTAAATTGCTGGCAGCATCCTGTGATGTTGAATGTTTCTAGCCTAACAAAAGGCATAATTAGGAAGGTAAATCTGCTGAAGCTGAAACAAATCATTTAATTCATTCCACAAGCCAAATGGAAAATGATTTTGAGATTATCCACTGTATTGGGTTATCTGCTCTACTGCTCCGTACCATTAGCTCAGGCAGTTGGGAATTGCTTGCAATTCACAAAGAGGCAGATTGTGTTTGGTTTGCGTTGGCTGTGTCCCCTCCTCTGAAGTGGCTGCAAGTCCTCTCCGGTTTGGTGAAGGCAGCCAGTCAGAGTGGCCGGTAACCAAGTTAGCTTCTCCGCTGGTGCTTCGGCGTGCTGTAAAGCATCTAGCACTGCAGCAGCTCAGGGTGGCTCCACTGGTTATGTGCTCATCTGGTTTTGGGTGTGACATGCAGTATCCTGCTAAGTTTTCAGCTCTCTTAGGGCACAGAAGTGACTGATGCCACCCAATCAAAAGTCCTTTTCTTTTCACAAGAGGTAACTGCTGACTTTGTCTCTCGGTTTAAGAGAGGCATCTCAGTCATGCAAGGGAAAAGGGGTGCTGAGCATTTGAGCAGCTGAATTCCATCAGCTACTTTAACATACTGCACATTGCTCAAGTGTCCTGGCTTTTGAAATGTCGTATGCCTAATGTGGCAGAACAGGGCAGGCCATCATGAGGCATTCTCCACAAGCTAGGTGAGAGTCTGCCCTTAGACCACCTTCACCTTAATTCAAAAGTTATATTGAAAAAGGAAAGTTTAGAAAAGCCACATGCAATTTGCAGTTGGAAGGTAACTAAGGCCCACGGATGCAGTTCTGAAGAGGGTTTGGGTGTCTGTTTTCAAACCTTAGGAGTGAGCACTTCAGTCACTGGTAAGTAGTAAGGAGATAGAGAACGTTTTGATGGATGGTAGGTAGACAATTGGTCTTTGGAGACATAAGAGCTGGTTTTCCTCTGTGGCCTTGCTCCCAGCCAGGCTAGGGAGTCAGTAAAGCAGTGTTAAAGGATTTTTGTCATCACCTATCTGCAGTCTGTGATCTGCTTTTGTCCTTTGGAGTTATGAAAATGCCAGGAGCTGTGGTGGTTTGCAGGCCTGGGGCAGTTGCAGAGCTAACATAAGCCATTCTGTCAAGGCTTGGCTTATTGGCCCAGAGAGGTGACCCAGGCCTTGGGAGATATCCTCCCTTAGGAAGGCTGCTTTTGAGTTTGGCTTTATGTTCTCAGAATGTCCTGTGGGGAAATGAGTTAATAGAAATAAAACACCCAACTCAAAGCAGATTACTTAATTTGAGTAGTTTGCTAATAACGCAGTACAGACCATGCTTTTGAATACTAACCCAGATAGATGTATGACTGAGTACATTTTATAAAAAGTACCTTTATATCAAAAATATTGCTATAATACAAATGCAAGATGGTGCCATCTGTGTTAGCCTGCTTTTGTGAAGGCAAGATCAAGGGCCTGAACCTGTAAATCCAGCATGACAGCAGGGTAATGTCTCAAAATGGAACCACTGCACAGATTCTTGTTCAGGGGACTCTTTCAGCTATTAAAAGTAAGATAAAACCTTCTTCACAGTAATGAAGAATACTGGCTACATGAACAGTGGTGGCACTTCACTCGACATTGCTCTCCCATTGTGTGTTTTCTCATTCCCTGCACCTCGACCTGAATGCTCACAGAAACGAAAAGCCATGGCTCTTGTAGTGACAGCTTGTGAGGAGTCAGGAACCCTTGCCACACAACCACAAGCACCTGCATTCTGCTGATGGCCAAGTGAGCCGAGGAAAGGCACTGTGCTCTAGAAAGGGACCTGGTACCTTAGTGGCGCCGAGATCCCTGAGCTTGAGTGCAGATCCCAACCTATAGCAACTATGAGCTAATTTATGTGTGATGTTTTAAGTTACTGAATTTGTAGTAATGTCTTACACAGCAATAGAAAACTAATATAACTATCCTACTTATACAATATCCTGTAAAATTTGTAGCTATCCAAGTCACTTGACCTACGATGGGCTTCAATGTGTGAAGTTGTGTTTTACACACAATTTCTGGCTTTCAGCATTATAGTACAAGGAAGGTGCATCTGTTCTGTTGCCACCCAGTTGTCTCCAGATCCCAAGGCTGGTGGAACTGCACAGTACCTCTGGGGCACTTGGGTTGTACCAGTCCACCACTGTTGTTCAATCCCTTTCCATGTCTCAGCGCAGACACTTGACCCAAGGAAGGATGATTAGCTGTGAGGGATCTGGAGGAGACGTTCGTGGTGACAATTCTTTCCCTACTAACAGCCTTAAAGGCCCTGGAATTTCAACTAAAGCCATACACTGAGACACTGAGAATCAACAGGGTGAGCCACACAGCCTTTCATGCCTGGCCTTTTCTGTTTTGCCCCAGGGAGAATCTGACCAACCATATATTCATTGCTGTTTTCCCCATTATTTATTACCTAGACAGAATAACATGATTAATTATTGATCATAGACCAGTAACTGATTAAAGTGTGGTTCTGATCAGCAGTCAAAAGCTATTTGTTTCCAGGCATCTGTAGTTCTCACATAGAGTGGCGGAACAATACTCTCTTTCCAGCACGTAAAATATGACACCTGTAGACAGGCTGTAGTTGTAAGCCAGTAACGGAGCCCTTCACCACACTTTGTCTTAATAAATGTAGAATAATGATTTGCCAAAAGAGAGAAACTGTTTGGAAGATTTACATGTGGAGAGCATGATATGAAATATAATGGGAGGATTCTAATTAGAATTGTTTCTCATGGACTAAATGCTCTGCTAAAGAGAGACCCTCTAGGAATAGCTCGTTACCATCTGGGAAACAGATCAAATTTTGTCTCTTTCTTACTTCATTTCTGGGTTTATTCTCTCCCTCCCTCTACCTTTTCCTCAGTCTCCCCTTCTCTTTCTCCCTCTCTTCTTTTCCCTCTTTAGAAATGTTTTATGTTTATTAATATACATTTGTAGTACAAAGTAATAACATTCATTGTGGTAAGTCGCTTGCTCTTTTCCTTCCCGTGTCCCCTCCTGTTTAGATTTTTCACTGGAATTTCTGTGCCAGGGGCTGGCAAACTATGGCCTGAAGGTAAAATCTGGTCTACGACCTGTGTTTGTAAATCATGTTTTGGAACAGAACCAGGCTCATTCATGTTCACATTTACTATAGGTGCTTTCACACTGACATGGAAACTGATTTGTTATGACAGAGAGCACGTAACCCATAAAGCTGAACACATTTGCTGCCTAGTGCTTTGCAGAAGGAAGTCTGATGACATCTATTCTAGGTACCAGCTACTTGGGACAGAGTCAGTAGGATGCAGTCCCTGTCCTTGGTGGCCTCAGAGTTATAGGCGTATCTAAGACGGCTGTGCTCTGGAAGGTAGGATGATGAGACAAGGGACACAGGAATGAACTGCTGTGGGAACCAGGGAATAAGCACTATGAATTTAGCAGACAACGTCAGAGCACAGTGTTCTAGTACAGGTATGATTTGAGTTGAGAGATTCTTGGAGGTTTAGATATGGAGAAAAAGAATCACAGCTTGAGTCTTATGGTGCAAATAACTTTACTCCTTACAGAGTGTCCTGCTGAAGTTACAACTCTTTCTTTGGAAGTTTTTTTCCCTTTTCTGGCCAGTACCGAAGCTTTTACTAAGTCCTCTGTTTAGAAACATCTACAGACATGAGCGGCTTTGTGGAATCTCATTTTTATCTTGGATTTTGATAAAGGATGGTGCTTCTGATGGCAGGGAGCACGTGGGCTCTTGACTGGCCAAACTCTTACAGGCCTCAAAGATGCTTGCAGGAGCTACTGCTTTTGTCTTAGGAAATGAACAGCACCTGTTTCCATTGCCCTAACAGTTGCAAAGGGGAATCAATTGGCACCAGATGGGGAGGAGATATCTATGTGCCCACAGACAGAAGTAATCTCTGGGTTTTAAATAGTATTTGCTCCCAGAGAGGGGTGTCCCTGCGGTGCTTGTAATGTTCCCTTTCCCCTATCCCCTCTGAACCTGACTGTAAGCTCAGCCCATTCCAGAAACTAGCAAACATTATGTTGTTTTCTTCTGTCTTCTAAAACACGTCCAAGATCCAAGCGGGCAGTTCACTTCAAGAACCTAGTTTCAGTCCACTTAAAATGCTTTCCAGGCTGTGCCCCAACAAAACCCCAATTATGAAACATCAAGGAAAGATCAGAAGCCAACTGTGTCAGATTTGTGAACTGTTCAACATGGTAAGCAACAGTGGTTCCAGTTTTTCTAGATATAAAAAGGAGCAGTAGAAGCAAGCTGCAAATCTTTTCAAAATAAGTTTGAAAAATTTTAGCAGCAAGCCTTTGCCAAAAAAGAATAAAGTTCATGAGAGTAGTAAAACCTTCAGACTTTGTTGCTCAAATCATTAAGATGTGAATTCCTGTATGAAAGGATTTTAATCCAAACCTTCTAAGGTGAAAGGAAGTTCCTTCTACTGAATGGGAAGTGAACGGCAGTCAAGTGATGGGCTTGTTTTGTTTTGACTTTCAGACATATACAAGGAGCCCTGGACTCCTCTTCCTGGAGTTGTTAGGTTCTCTAATCCAGACACTGTAGAACATGCTGGCTCACCCAGAAAAAGTGATGGCATCCAGAATTTGAGTCAACCAAGCTTATGTTTGAATCCTCTGTTCCTCATTCCTGTAACCTTGAGCCCATCACCTAGCTTTCCTCCACCCTGACCTGTTCATCTGTAAAATGAGTATGGACCACTGGGAGAGTTGCATGAAGCAGGATAATGCAGTTAATACCATTCCCAACACATAGGCAGTAATTAACTGATCTTGGCTGTTTTTGCTTTTAGGTTAATGTTATCATAATTTGATTTCCCATGAGGTTTAGGGATGCTATAGAGAATGAATTGAACTTAAAATTCATACCTTCCCTCACACATATTAAAATGTGCTCTCTGAGTCAAGTAAAGTTAAACTAGTGTTTATGGAATAATACATGAGTGAAAATTTCTAAACCTCCGCTTAGATACTGGTCAACAGAGGAGGACAGGAGACTCTTTAGGAGACAAGTCTATTTACTTACCACCCATTGAATAAGCACTATGTGTTGGACATTGGGCAATGGTCAGGAGACAAAGAAAAATACAGTATTGCTTTTGGCTCAAGATTGATAGTCTCTTTGCTCTATGGCTATTTTAACTAAAGAATATAATTCTCTGTGAAAAGTGCCATAGTAGAGGCTATGGGATTTTGATGGCCACAAGGGGATAAGGAAAACCTCATGAAAGAAAATGCTTTTGACCTGAAATTCAAAGAAGGAGCAAGTGTTTCCCAGGCAGACAGGTGGAAGGGCATACCAGGCAAAAGGAACCATGCTGAAAGATATAGAAGCATGAAAAGCCCTAGAAATTCAGCACTGCTGCAATGTAAAGTACATGGTGGAGGTGGTGGAAGGGGATGCAGCTGGACGAGTTGGCAGAGACCTACATAGCATGCAGGACATTTGCTATGGATCCTACAGGTGAGAGGAAGCCACACAGAAGTTTGGAGCAGTTGAGTCACCTACTTCAGTATGTCTGCTAGAAAGATAATCTGGTTGGCATCGTGTAGGAGTAATTGGAGAAGAGAGCTAGGTCAACTATGAGTCTATTGCAAGTATTCAGGCAAGAGATAATGAGGTTCTGAGCCAGGACTGCATCAGTGAAGAGGAAAGAAAGTCAAAGAAATGATACTAAAAAAGTAGAGATTGCTAGAAATGGATAGGAGAGGGGTGATTAGTTTTTAAGAGCAATGTAGTTTAAGTGAGCAGGTAACTCATGTGATTGACAGACACGTGCTGTATGTTTCTGAGAGCTTCTGTGATCCAAAGCAGACTAGGGACAACAGCGTGCACTCTTGCTGCTTTCATTGAAGAAAGCAGTCTTGCCCACCTCATGTTAGCTCCTTGCAACTCTGAACGGACTAGAGCTACAGTCCTCTAAGTTCACCCTCTGGTTACTGATAATGTAGTTGTTTTACTTACAGTGGCTCGGAAGGAAGGAAGGCCACAATCTGTGTACTTTATTTTATTATACAAAAGAAATAGTTTGACTGACTAAAATAAAAAAAAAATTATACTTTCCCTACACATTTTTCTTAGAAAATCTAATTGAAAGTGGTAACCTCTCAGACATACTATTTAAATACAATAATACTCACAACTATCTGCCCATTTGCCTCTCCACCCATAGGCCTGTCAGTCCATTGTCACTTATTTTTGTCTGGGAATAAAAACCATCAGAGAGTTTTAACAAACACAAATCATGCATTACCCACTGCCATCATGAATGAGTTGGGAAAATTCAAGATGTAGATTTGTAAAACTCTTTTCTCAGGTTTAGAATTTGCAAAGTCTGTTTGCTTACTAGCTCTCATAATGCAAATTTTATGTGTGTTAATATCCACTATGCAATTTTGTAAAAGTAATATAAATATTTTGCACATATGAAATTTATGTATATATAGAATGCTTCTTTTTCAAAGGGCGCTTCCTAATGAAGTAATTACCATGGACATTATTTTGGGTATAAGTATGTGTCAATATGTATATATTTATGTGTATATACATATATACATATTCAATCTGATTCCTAACATATGCTAATCTCCACAGCATATGTAATATTAAAAGAAAATTTAGTAATACTTAAATGCCTTATCATTGAGAATTCATTTTATATTCATTGTAATAGCATTGATCAAAATGAATTCATTTGGTATTCATGTAGATGTCACATGTACTTCCATAGGTGTTTCATTGTAAATTAGCATTTCTCAGAGGACACTTAAAATAAGTGTTACTGAAAGTCCTCATTACACACATTGCCGAGATTAGTACATTAAGGATCATGTACTTACATAGTACTAATGCATTCTGCCACTTAAAATACTACATTACCCATTTCTGATATCTAGCACATATCTAAGCAATTTTGAGAATTACTGACATCCTCAAGGAAGTGGTACTTTTATGATTAAGCAGGTTGCCTCTATTTTGCTGTAATTTTTTTTAAACTGAAGATCTGTTAGATACAAAAAAGGAGGATTAAGTGTGAAATTTATATGATTACAATAATGTATTTAAATGACCTTGTATACTCAAGCACTCAAGGAAAATACTTTATCATTTTACTCGTTTTTGATAAATCACCTTGTTAAAAACTATAGAATTTATAGATCACAAATTTGTCTAGAAAACATTGGATTCCTAGAAGTACCACTTTTTTTAGCTTCTCAGAATCAGTGAGAAACAAAGAATGCATTAATAATTACAGTATCATCCATCCTGGCTGTTTATGCCTTCTTTGCAATTTTTCGAATATCATTTTGTGCAGAATTTTTGTCGGGATCACCTGGCTGTTGGGAGGGAAGGGGGTAGCTCACCTCTGGGGCATCTGGCTGCATGAGAATTCATGAGTCAGCAGAATGCTGGTGGTTCTCAACTGCCTGGGGATCCTGACTGAGAAAGGTCTGATCAGGGACATAGCAATGGCCACTGTCTTGAAGATCAGATGGATAAAGCTCTGGGGTTATTCTGAGTGCTGGTTGGAGAGATTTAGAGTCATGTGGTAAAGTGATTATTTAAATTCAAAATTTTTTTATACTAAAGAGTGAATCCAAGTCTTTCTCACTGAGCTACGTGCTCCAGCTTCTTCTATTTTTGTTTTTTAGTTGAGACAGAGTGTCACTAAATTGCCCCGGTGGGACTTGGGCTTGCAATCCTTCTGCCCCAGCTTCCAAAACGCTGTGGTTTGCTGTGAAGAATAGAGTTTCTCAGTACACTATTGGTGATAATGCAATATGATACTCCCATCATGGAGATATCATGGCAGTCCTTCAAAACATTAAAAATAGAACTACTATGGTATATTGTTAAGCAATCCCATTGCTAGGTAGTTATCCAAAATCAGAATCTTAAAGCAATGTTAGAATTCTTGTGTTCATTGCAGCACAATGAACTACTTGAAATAACCAAGATGTGAAAACAACTGAAACACATGGAAAGATGAATGGATAAAAAAGTTGTGTATATACAATGGAATACTATACAATCTTTAAAAAGGACATCCTGTGGTCTGCAATAACACTGATGAACCTTGAGGACAATAAGACTCTGGTCTGCCAAATGATTCCACTTCTGTGAGAAATTTAAAACTGTCAAACTCTTAGATTTAAAGAGTAGAATTGTGGTTGCCAGCATTTGAGGGGAAAGGTAAAATGTCAAGGCACTAGTCAACAGGGTGTGAATGTCAGTTCAGTACTTGAATAAGCTCTAGAGACTGCTGTACATTGTACCCATAATTAACAACACAGTATTTCACATGTAACAATTGGTTTAAAGGGTGGATCTTGTGGTAATACTTCTTCCTACAATAGAGTAAAATAAAATAGAATAGAGTTTCCCCATAAAGAGCTATGCACTAAAGGATTTAGGCTCACACATGGGAAAACATTTTATGTTTTTAGGACACAGGAGTTGTCAGTTTAGGTCCCAGTTCTTTCACTTTTTAGATTCAGCTGTTTCGTCTTTCTTTTCGCATGTGTGGTCTGATTGCCGTCCACGCTTGTTACGACGCTGGAGGGCTGTCCCTAAGATGGACATTCCCCAGCCACACTGTCAGGAGACAGCACCTTATTTGGTGCTGACTCAGTGGGAGCCAAATTTCCAGCAGGCTACCAGCTCACACCTGCAGAATTTGCAGGCACATCCGTTTTGCAAACACACAAAATGGGTAATTGGGCACACAAATGCCTATTTGCATTGCAATTTGGCATTTGTATACACAGTGATGGATTTTTTCATGTGCAAATGAGAGGGACACAAGTGTAAAATGGATGTCCTCAAGTAAGAAGGGTGCTCTTAAAAACATATATATATTTTCAGAACCCCTTAGAAATTGCAGGAGTGCCAAGAAAATAGGAAGGTGCATGGATGTATCTCTCTCCTGCTTCACAGCCTTTTCGGGTACAGTCTCCCTAGAGCACAGCTCGTTTGTGACTTTGTGAAAAAAGCTACTTTTCCCCAAAATAGGAAGAGCAACACCCACAGTTTTCACCAGAACAAAGGACTTACCTAAAATATCACAATCTAGTAAACATTAATACATATATTAGCTCCAGTGAAATGAGGAAGTTTTTACATTCTCAGTGGTTGGAATTTTATCATGAGTCCTATACACCGATTTGAGATACATTATTCTATTTTGTATTATGCTGCACACCAGTGTGGAACCACAGGCTTTTGTAGTTAATTGGAATGAGCCCGAAAAATACTGTTGGCTCCTGTGCGGGGAACAGCTGCAGCATTCTCAGGTGCTCCTCGCATTCTAGCGCATTCTCTGGCTTCTGAGCCTCTTCTGTATGACCTTGGGTTTTTAAGTTATGGCTCCTCATTTAAATCTCATCATGTCCAGAGGGGTTCAGGAAGGGAAGCCAGGAAGATTGAAGGTGACCTAGGCTGTGTCTAGGGCTGTATCCCTTTGCCAGCCATTCCCTACTGTCTGCTTGTAGATCCCAGTTACTTCCTTCCATACATTAAAGTTCATTTTATCCCCTGGTCCTTTCCATTCCTGGATACTTGCTAGAACTCCTCTGGGCTTTTTCAGATGTAGCTTTAAGGGTCTGTCATGGTTCCCATTTCTCCTTTGTTCTAGGACTGCCTATGTCACTTTGAAGAAACTGTAGCAGGGCCTGAACTGTGGCTGAGAAGGTTCACTGTGGGTACCCATCAAGGCTTTGTCCCTGGCTCCTCACTCTTTCCCCTGAACATTTAGTTTGCTGAACTCAGGTAGACTTGTGACATCCGATATGGACCATAGTCTGATCTATATCACCAGCCCGTTTTCCCAGTCACTGTGTGCTCTCTCATCTCTGATAGCTCTGGCTTTGTTTTTTATTTCTTTTCTGCTCTGATCATCAACCTTTACATCTGCATTGCTGCCTTTTCTTTCTCTGCTACTCTCATCCCAAGCACTATCAAGTATTATTTGTAAACTGTCCCAGGTTCTAAGATTTGTTCTTTGCTACTGCCACATTGCCTAGTTCTCTTAAGCAGGGGTCCCCAACCCTTTTGGTGTGAGGGACTGGTTTTGTGGAAGACAATTTTTCCATGAATGGGGGACCTAGTTTCTTTTTATTAGCATATATTTTCAATACATAATAATTATACTACCTAGTGCTAGCATCCCTGCCTCAGCTCCACCTCAGATCATCAGGCATTAGATTTTCATAAGGAATATGTAGTTGAGATCTCTTGCATGCACAGTTCACAGTAGGGTACTTGCTTCTGTGAGAATCTAATACCACTACTGGCTAGAGAGGAAGCAGAGCTTAGGTGGTAATGTCAGTGATGAGGAGCAGCTATTAATACAGATGAAGCATTTTTGCTTGCCCACTGATCACCTCCTGATATGCCAACTGGGTCCTAACAGGTCACAGATGGGTACTTGTCCATAGCCCTGAGGTTTGGGACTCTTGTTCTTAGGCCTGGATAGTGGTACTTATTATCAGAGGTGTCTCTGTGTGCTTGATTATTATTCCTTACATGGCACTTGTCTGATTATAATCTATCGTCAGATCAATTTCCAACTGGCCATCCTCACCTTTAAGTCACATATTCAACATGATATCCCACAGTGATAAAGGAGGCATCTTTGACAAACTTTTCACTCCAGACAAACTTTTCCCTTTGTTTGCCTATATGTGGCTTTCTCCTATATGTTGTGTGCCTTTCTCCATGTAGATCCACCAACCTGCAGTGTTTTCTCCTCATGTTCAGCAGAGCCGTGAAACAACACTGAAGGTTTTCACAAACTGTAGTTCTTTAAATAAACTATTTCATCTTTATCCCAGCCCAACACAAGTTTTGCCAATTCCGAATCCTCCAACACAGAAAAAACCCATACCAGTAGTTCTACATGAATTTGTTCCTCCTTAAAATTAAAACAGTACTAATTTTGTATCCTTTGCAGGGTCAGCGCAGTCACAGTCATAATGGAATTCTAACTGGGTGCTTCTCGATTGTATTTCCACATCTCCAGGGCTGAAGGTCAGCAGAGAAGACTGAGGAGCCAGGAGCTGAGGGAGAGTCCCGATGCTCCAGTCGATGTTCCCTTTTCACATTGCTGCCAGCTCCCCGGGTTATGATTATGTTTTATATTTAAATTCCAGCTCCTCCCCTTTCCTCCTCCTCCAGAGGGACAAGGGCCTAATAGGCTTCATGTACAAGTGCCTGTTTTTATTAAAGACAAGTGTAATCTTTTGTAGACCAAATGTCCCCATCATAAATGCTAACGGAGAAAAATATTAGGACTCATTTATTTATGAACCTGTTAATAATGAGGTGCAGTTAGGAAAAAAGGCATCCTCAGCAAAAGCTCCTGAACAAACAATGCACAGTGGGGAGAAAGGAGCTAGTTAGCCTTCTTGACTTAGATAAAGCTATGGAGAAATGACAAGTGCCAGTAATTAGCGCAGCCTCTTCAACAAGATAACCCTATACATCTTTGTCTATTTCAATCACCAAAGGCTCCGATCCAGTGTAAAATTAAACCTTGGATGCCATCAATTTCTGTTAACCTCTTTATATTGTTCTGTGTTCATGCCTATGTGATAGATAGATTTTGTCATTTTATTAAATGGTGACAACTCTACAGACACGTGACCTAAAAATCTATTTGCTCCTTAGCAAAGTATTCTTAATCATCCCCTGGTGTGTTTCACAACCAGGAACTAGATTTATTCCCACATGCCAATGGGTAACTCCTAGTTTGTAAGGACTTGGCACTTCTGTTTGTTTGAGCAAGCTTGCATTTGACTGCTCACCCAACCTGCCTTCCCCTAAATAGTGTAGTCAGAATACTAGCTGAGGTCTGGGTTCCCCATCAAGCTGCTTGTTATCGTCACGTAGCCATTATGCAATTCAAGCTTTGGCACTTCTTTCCCCCTACATACTTATTTCCTTCTCACCAAATACAGCTGTCTGGCTTATTTTCAACACTCCTGATTCCTATGGCTTTAGCAGTTAGTTTTAATCTAGGTACTTTTGAAATTTTATTGCTTAATATTCTTTGGTGCCAGTAGACTTTTATTAGTTTATACATTCATCATTGCAAGGAATAACAATAAAGTTATCATCCAAATTGGGCCATAATTGGAACTTATAAGAAATCAGTCCAACCTGGGGTCCAGGTTTATACATGGTAAGTCTTGTGTGGGCTCATAAGGAAGCCGGTAGTGTCAATGTGTGTGAAGTGTTACTCTGTCCTACCAACCACTGGCTGAAGGTGGTTTGCTGCTATGTGAAGGAAACCTCCAAGCAGGGCAGTGGAAATATTACTTAACTTAGGAGAAAAGAGCTATTTCTATCTTAACATGTTTTAAGTTCTCTACTCCTCTTAACTAACTTCCTTCCAAATGTGATTTTATTGCACCATTTCCTACCACTTAACTTTGCTCGAGCCTGAGTTCTCTCCTTTCTTCTTCCTAAGAACTTCATGCCCTGGTTGAATAGCATTTCTAGCTCTGGGTGCACAGCCACACTTAACCCTGTTGTGCTGTTCTGTCTCAGTCTGTATGTCTACTGCTATCTTTTCTTTCATGCAGGAGAAAGCGATGGTAACGTGCTTGGTCCATTGGTGAAAAAGGTGCCAAAATTCAGCTTCTGTAAACTTCTCCTCACTTTGAGCCATGATTGAAGTGGGTCTCTGGGAAATAGAACATGCTATTATTTAAATATGTGTTTACACAATATTTAAAAGCACACATTATCCACCCAGTAGAGCAAAACAGCTCACAACAAGTAAATGGAATAAAGCACATTTGGCTGCTACTTAAAAGCTTAGGTTTGCTTTGTACTATATGGGGAGAGAGCCTGAGATAGGTCTTGTTTATCAAGATGACTCTGTTCAGGGTCTCTGTGCTGTTGCTGTGATTGTTTTCTATGACCTGGGGCTTCCCCTTATGACTGAGAAGAAAAGATCTTTGAGTAAAAGTCATTCTGATCTGTATGTCTGTGAAGAAAGAGGTAGCATTGGAAGGGAAGGAAAGAGAAATAAAATTAGGAAGTAGGAAAGAGCAAAGAGGGTTAGGAGACGAGAACATTGATATTTTGGAAACATGGAAATGTGCCTATGTGGCTATTCTGAGCTAGAAAAGGGTACAGATCTCCATGGATGGACACATACAATTGTGTTCTTGGTGGAAAGTGGCTGTGACTAGAACTATTAAGATCATTAGCCAATACCTGGGCAGCCATGAAAGGATCCCTGAGGTAGTACAGAGAATTCTGTTGGAAATCTCCCTCAGACACCAGACAAACAAGCAACCACCAAAAGAGTGATTTGGTGTTGAGAGAGAGAGAGAGAGAGAGAGAGAGAGAGGGAGAAAGAGTTGTCTAAGTTGTATCCCTAGACACTGAAAAGTTTACAGAATTCAATGCTGTAAATTACTTCCAAGTTTTCTTTGAGTGATTCTGGCTCTTCCTTTCCCCCACCACATCCCATGTTCCTCATTTAAAACCCCCAGGGCCAAGCCAGGCCTCTGAGATCAGAATGTCATTTCTGCCCAGCCTTCCCACATTCACATATCCTCCTCTGTGAATTAAGCTTTTACACGTAGAAACATCTCAAATTTTCAGGTGTGCTCTGAGTAGCCCTTCCCTATTGAAAAAAAAGCTCATGTGATTTAATTTTCATTATTTTTAGGTGTTAAGTTTTAGATTAGCATACTATGTCTTAAACCACTGTATTAGAATGCCGCTTGACTCACTTCCAAATTGAAGACCTTTTAAAAAAATTGAAGCAGTCCAATAATTTTAAATCACTCTACACTGTGCATTGCAATTTAAAATTATTGGAGTGCTTCAAATTTTTATAAGCCCTTGAATTTGGAAGTGATCAAGGTTCTGGGCATACTCAGTGTAGAGCAATTTAAAATTATAAGAGCTGTCAAATTTTTATATAAGCACTTCAGTTAGAAAAGGGATTTGGGTTCTGAGCATGTGCAGAGAAGAGCCATTTAAATTATTAAAAGTACTTCCAATTTTTTTCCCCAAGCACCTGATTTTGGAAGAGTTTTGGTTTGGACAGCCTAAAGTGACAACTTCCTTTGAAAGAGTCTGTGTAAAGAGACTTTCAATCTTTCAAATAGGGCCGGCACTGCGGGGACGTGAAGCAGGCAGCTGGTTTCCCAGTGTGATCTGGAGGCCACCGAGAGGGTGTGTCTGCTTCCAAAGCCTTCCCACTGGCTTGGCGTCTTGTCATTATTATGGGTTTTTGGCCTTAGCTTGTCTAAAAGGCCCTGTAGAATCACTGATCCCGACCTTAAATCTGAGCTACAGTGGGACTGGAGCACCAGTGAAGGGTACAGGCCTCGTCCCCCGCACACTATAACACTGGGGGGCCAAAGCACAGTTTGCAATGGGGGGGGCAAGTCCCTGTCACAGCTCCTGATGATGACACGTTGTAATCCTGAGCAGGGAGCACAGGGTATCTTGGCTGTGCTGGTAATGTCCCAGGTAGCATCTTGGAGGAAGTAGTCAGAAACATAAAATTCATTTTTTGTGTCAAGATTTTAGAGTGCTGATCCCCTCCCCCATTAAAACTAATCATTAATAAAAAGTGGATTCTCTGATACTTTTAATGCTCATTTGGATTATGACTTGCCCACATATCAATTTCCTCCTTTCCGAGAAGTGAAATTTTATTCATCTGAAGCATTTTCAGGGGAATATTGAAAAGATGGTAGAATCAATAGGTTCAACTCATAGGTTGATTTGCCTTCTTTCACCTTTTGGTTGGGAATTTCAATGATGTAAAAGAAAACGAAGGGGCCAGTTCCAACAGGATGAAAACAACACTTCCCTTTCCAAGTTTTATTTACAACAAAGGGAAGGGGAAGACCAGTGTTGTAAAAAGTGGATGCTTTACCCTTATAATTTGTATTACTGACTTCTCACCTCAGTGAGGCTTGGGCACCCATTTCAAGTATTTATTTTATCAGAAATATGGCAACCATATTGTCATCTGTGATTCATCATTTGGAAAATGTTTGCTGAATTCTCAAATGCTTAAAGGAGAATGGTTTTAATCAGGAAATTTAACATTAAAAATGATTCATGTTTTGCTCTTCTTTGGAGAGATGTTGGTTTTCTTTGAAGGTTGAAACCATCACTGCTGGAAAAGACTACGTATTCATCCATTCCATTTTGCAAGCACACGCGGTCTGGGGAGTGGGCCTGTGCCTGAATTTCCAAGGAGCCCACCTGCTCTGGGCCATCCTCTCCTAGCAGCCAGGAAAGAAGTTCTTGTCCTGGCCTTTCAGTTGGTTGGAGCCTAGGGGCAGAGCTGTGTTTGGAATATGTACACCATTTACCTTGGAAAATTGTGCATACATCCGTAAAGAGTAATAACAAATTAAATGTCCCTGCCCTTGTAAAAAGTCAGTGAACTTGTTAGCCAAGTTAGTACATGCCTGTAATCCTAGCTACTTGAAGTCTGAGGCAGGAGGATCTAAACTTAAGGCCAACCTGGCTAACTTAGTATGGTCTAGTCTCAAAAATAAAAAAATTAAAAGGGCTGGGGAAGTAGGTCAGTGGCAGAGTGTTTGTGCGGGGGGTGGAGTTCTGTTTCTAATAACACACACACACATCAGTGAATTTATTGGGGACCTGGTGTACACTTGACCAGAGGCCGGTGGCCTCTTCTATGTGCAGAGAAGACATGTTCAGGGCTCAGTTCCAGATGAGGGCATGAAGCACTGCTTTAGAACCAGCAGTGTAAGAACAGTTTTCAGTTTCTTTCAGGCCACATGAGTTGGAAGTTAGAATGCCATTCTTTCACATTAATCCTCAAATTACTAATGAATAAATGTACTAATTAATGAGTCACCATCTGTTTATTGAATAGAAGTCATTGTGTTAGGTACTAAAAGATACAAAGATAAATGAGAAGCAGTTATTCTCAAGGAATAATAGTAGAAATATGTGCACAAATGGTCAAACTATAAGATATATTTTATTATAATGGATGTTTATAATATATTATAAAATATGATAACTATAATATGTGTTTTATATCATTATTACTTTTTTTTGTTTTGGATCTGGTTCATTGTAGTATCCTCATATACAGCACAATTATTTTAAATGGTGTGTTTGATCCATAAATAAATGCTAATTAAATGTAGAAAAGATACTAGCCAAGTACTTCAGTATTTTTTTCAAACGTGGGCCATGTGAAACAGAATGAGCTAGGAGGTTTTCAGGGTTTTTCACTGCCCATGGCCTCATTCTCAGGGATTCTGACAGAATGGGGATGTGTAAGGAGTTGTACACCGGGGGATTTCCGGGCGTGGGTAGTGAGTTACACTTGAACAGAGACGGCACTACAGATGAGATCATTTTAGAGCATGGGAGATGAGTCTGATGTAGGTGGGATTTGATGGAGGTTGAGAAAGTGGCATTTTTAGCAGAGGACACAGTATGGTAAGGGCAGAGGTGGGAAAGGGCAGGGTACATTGTGGAGGAGTCGAGCCTGGGATGACAAGGCATGACAGGTATGGTGGAGAGAAAGCAGAGGCTGGCGCTGTAGGTTGGTGTCAGATTGCGGAGGTACCAGTACACTGCTCCGTGAAGTTCGGGTTTATTCTATGCAATCTGGAGAACTTTTAGGTGTTTGAAATCTGGAAGGGGCACAATCAAATCAATGCTTCAAAACACCACTGGAGTGCTGTGGAAAATGAGGCTAACTAGAGGCAGGAAACCAACTTGGAAAGTACAGTTTCTAGCAGACTAGGAGATGAGGAGGCACATCTGAACCAGATCAGGGGTATGGCAGAGGGAGGGCGAATTCGGGAGACAGTTACAGAAGAAAGCCTGGAATAGATGCGTTATAACCATGCAGTGAGGCTGAAGACCAGGGTGCAGGCAGTGAGCACCCAGAGGGAATATGAGAGGAAGATCAGACTCTGCAACAGGGAACGGCCTGGGCAGAGCAAGCAAACAAGAGTTCTAATGGACACTTCAAAGTACTGGTTCAGAGCTCAAGGTCAGGGTCCAGTTGAATATCCCGAAACTAAGACCCAGAACCCCTTTCCCCGCATTGCTTCGGCCCTTGCCTTTGGTTTTCCTTTTGTCCACGACAGGAAACAAGACTTCTTTTCACCAGCACGCATCAAACGTGCCTCCTCTAGTTTTGAATACCAGCGATGCAAGGCCTGCTCAGTTTTTCTAGAAGAAGGCCATTTGCAGCTTAGATACCTTCTCAAAAATGAAAGTTCTGAATCAAAGCCAGTCATAGAATTAAGTCAGGGCAAAGTAGTGTCAAGGGTGAAATTCAAAAGACAATACGTAATAATTGGTTTTAAAACAGGAGCCAGATGAATCATAAGGTCAGACACATGAAAGGAAAAAGCTTTCTGAGGAAGACTTGGGGTTGAGTCTGCAAGGAGCTGTTAGCAAACGCAGGGAAGGTGCTTAGGGTGGGGCCTCCAGGTGAGGCCTGTGCCTGCGAAAGTGTACTGTTTCCATTGTGTCTGAAAACAGGTGGTGAGAGGAAATAGATCTGTCTCCTCCAAGCTTTCGTAGCTTCTACCCAAAGCTAGTCCCACTGCGTTTATAGTCACTGCTTTGTTTCTTCCAGAGAATCCACTGGTCAGAGAAAAGGAAGAAATGTCAAAGTGTCAGCACGTCTCCCGGGAACTTGGTCACTAAAGGGAGAAGCTGAGGGACCAAGTGTGGGGTCTTAGAGGACAGGGATATGAGCTACTTTCTGGCACCCCAAATTCACAGTTGTGGGCACTGAGGCTGGTTGTGGTATGCTGTGTTCAGGGTCACGGCTGAGCAGCAACAGGGTCAGAGCAAGTGCACCATCACCTCCCCAAGCATGCCGCCCCCAGGCTTAGGGTGAGTGGTCCCAGGATGGGGAGCAAGACAAAGCCCATGCACTCAGAAACACTGCCTAATTCTTTCACTCTTAATTCAGTCACTGCTAGCTTTTATGCTTTATTTTGTTGTCCTGAAGTACACATTTCAGACTTCCTCTGGGAGTTGACTTGCAAGAGGCCGAAATGTGATTTTCCCACAAGAGACACATGTACAATCATTGCCCAGTCATGGGTTTCCTCTAGTGATGTTTAAAAAAATCAAAGTGATTGCAAAAACAGTTTAAACCCTTAGTCTGCTCTCAATTGGGCCCCTTAGAGTACCACCATGGCCAGTGACAGGAGGGAGCAAGGATGGAAACTATTTACTCTTGCTCTGAAACCCAGAACTGTGACCCACTCTTTCTCAGTAGCTCTGTCTGGAAGGTCATGGAAATCAGTGGGCTCTGGGTGTTTAACTGAGTTGCTGAGAGCGCAGTCCCTGCGCTGGGCTGCCAGGCTGGAAACGTCAGTTCCACTACTCTCTAAAAGTGAGCACCTCACCTCTTGGCCTCAGTTTCCGTAAGTCTAAAATGAGGAACATAATAACAAAATAGGGAACATAAGTAATAAATTATAAAACTAATTGGGAGGCTATGTTAGGTGGCTGAAGAGGTGTGGGACAGGTGTAGGACAGGGCCCCTGCCCAGGGCCTTGCTCTTGCTCAAGCGTCAGCAAGTTGTAGTTGTGCTGGCCTTATGGTGCTGCCACAGTGTGGACATGGAATCTCCTACAGAAGCCTATGCATTGAAGATTTGTTTCTCAGCCTGGCACAGTTGGGAGCTGGTGGAGCAGAGCCGGAGGTTTTCGGTTATTTGGACGTGGCCTCAGGGTACTGTGGGACTCAAGTCTTTTCCTCCCCCTTTCACTGGTAGCCATGAGGTGAGCCACTCTGCTCACCCAAGTTGGAGTGTGGCCTTCCTATAGGCCCAGGGTGACGGGGTCAGTTGACCCTGGACTGTACTGGAACTTCTGAAGTCATGTTTCAAACTAAGAATTTTCTCTCTGTAAGTTGATCATCCCAGGTGTTTGTTACAGTAATGGAAATCTGACTTAGAAAGTTACTATCAAAATGTAGCTGTAAGGAAAACCAGTAAAAGCAGTGGCTTGATGAGGGAAAGGGAAAATCAGTACACACAAAGAAAAAGGCCCAGTCAAAATGCCACGAGTCACCTGAGTGAGAAGGAAATATGGAAAGCAGACAGGGCTGGGGTTTCCTGCTTCTTTGGGCCATAGTTACATTATTTTTTGAGTCTCAAATGTCCTTCTCTATCTTGAGCCCTTGACTCCCCCACCCCATATTAAAAGTTCTCCCTTGAGTTTTATTAAAAGAAAGAGGATTTATTGCTAGACCAAAAATACCAAAATAAGGACAAAATGAAATCATGGCAGGATGAGAGAAGACATCCTGGTGGCTCAAGATTTTACTATGTGTTATAGTGCACAAAAGAAGCCTTTTATTTATATATTTTGCCCTTCTGAGGGATGTTTCCTGGCTTGGCCTATTCTTCATAGCCAGCATGATTTTGGGCGTTTCAATTTTCCATCAGCAAGGACCGAACCCACAGCAGGCCCTGCCCTGCCCTGGCTATGGAGGGGAATCTGTGAGCTAAAAGTCATGGCCACCGGACTCCTCTTGTTACAGTATCTGCTTGCAGAATAGAGCAAGACATGCTTTCCTTGTTGGAGATAGTGTTACGTGTGTGTGTGTGTGTGTGTGTGTGTGTGTGTGTCTGGTACTAGGCGGTTAAACCCAGGGGTGTGTACCACTTCTACCTGCTACTTGTAAAGCAATGCGGTCTCAGCCCAGCTCGGTGATGCATGCCTATGGTCTCACCACTCAGGGAAGCTGAGGCGGGAAGATTGCAAGATTGACCTCAGGTTGGGCAATTTAGAGAAACTGTATCAAGAGAGAAGGGGGGAGGGCGTGAAAGAGAAACAGAGAGAGAGAGAGAGGGAGAGAGAGAGAATATGACTGGGGGTGTAGCTAAATGGTAGAAGTGGTAGAGCATCCTTGAGTTCAATCCCCCAGTAAAACACACACACACACACACACACACACACACACACACACACACACACAATCTCCACCAAGGGAAATACGTTTTATTCTATTTGTGTCTCCATCACCTAGCAAAGTATAGGCAAAGAGTGAGGCTCTGTTAATCTTGCTTATGGAATACTGACCTTCGGAAGCAGTACGAGACAGGCTAAATGTCCAGGCCTTGAAAGCACAGAAGTCAGAGTTGGAGGGGGCCGATACTAGGAAGTGAGTGTGAGATCTGCGGACTACATTTTCAGGAGGCGTCCAGAAAGGACAACATCTAGAGTGTAACTGTATTACATTTTTATCTTTATTCCTAGACCTTCCTTACTCCTAATCATTTGTTGTTTCAAAAACTTCCCAAATAACCAACATGTAAGAGTCAGGACTTGCACTTTCAAGTACATTTATTTTGGAGTTTGTTTTTCCATTAATTTTAAAATTAGTTGCATTTTGAGTTTCGCGGTGGCTCAGGATTTTGCTATGTGTTGTGGCACACAAGAGCCTCTCAAGCTTTTAATGAATGAAGATTCATTGTGTTCTCCTTTCCCACCTGGCTGAAAAGAGAGGGCAGGGATGGAGCAAATCTCTATGTACACAACTGCCCTCACTTCTCTCGACCTTTCAGAGGGATGATGTTTAAATATCCAGGCACCAGTGCCTCCCAGGCCTTGACAAACGGAATACTGGTTGCTCCGTCAGAAGACAGCACACTATAAATCGGCCATCCGGGGACTTTTTGCTGATTACCAATGTTACTATCTCCTGACTTGTTTTTTCAGAGTTTGGAAGAAGTTTATTCTGCGTTGGAAACCCCTGGATGCGCTTGCTGGACTTGCAAGGCTGTGATATTTGTGTTCCGTTTTCTCATTCTGAGCATTCCCCCAGCCGCAGCAGCAGGCTCACGGGCACACAGGGTCACCCCGGCAAAGCCCATTCCCATAATTGAATGTAATCCTACTGCTACTTCACATCTCTTCCGGTCAGGAAAATGGAGGTAATTTTCAACACTTGCCTTCATTTTATTACTTAGAAATAAAATGTAGCAAAAAGGGTGAAAAACAGAAGAGGGAGTTTTGTCGTGGGGCTCCTGGTCCCAGTCTTTCCATTCCCTGTCTGCCCAGTTTTGTTTAGCGGTCACGTCATGCACCGACTCACGTTTGTAGGTGTACGAAGCCTTACAACCTCTCCGAGGCTATTTATAGCATGAAGAATGAGACTGGCCCGATGCTCGTCCCCCACGTCTGGTGACACGCTCCACACAAAGACACATGCAGTCCCAGCCAGCTTTTCCCCTTGAAGAGAAACTTCGCTCCTTGATCTCACTTCAGACCCTGCATTCCCTAAACCTTTCCTTGACTGGAATCATGCTAATGTTGACAGCTCTCCCCACCCCCACCCCTTTGTTACATCCGGCAAGCCAGAGAGAGTGCGAGGTGCGCTTGTCGAGGAGATGAAAGATGGCAAGAAATGGGTGTTTGGGGACCAGTTCTTTGGTGACACGGACTCCGCAACCCTTTTTCACTCTCAGTACCTTCCTCCCTCTCCTCCCTTCTCCCTCTTCCTCGCCCCCCCCCCCCCGCGCTCTCCCTCTCCCTCTCTCTGAAATGGTGTGCGCCTTCAGTAATTTACATAATACTCTTCTGACACCTTTACTTTAGTCATCAATCACAGTACCTTCTCTCAGTCTATCTTTTGTCTGAGCATGTCTCTTCTTTATCAGGCCATGCACAAAAGATTAATTTCACAGTTTTTCTCCCTTCTTTCTTTCCTTGCGAGATACAAAGCTCATGAAATGACAGAAGCAAGATAATGAAAACAACAATGCAAGCAATTTTTTTTTGTTCTTGCAGGTTGGATCTCAAGATACTTTTTCTAACCTCATTGTGTGTCATCTGTCTTAGAAAAGGTCTGCTCTGTATTTTTTTAAATACCTCTCTGGTGCTGCTCAGGAGGCTACCTGGGGTGGGGGAGAAGGGGGGCAGACTACATGTTTAAATCAGGTCAGAGGCTTTGGTTTGCAAAATCTTTGGAACAATTAAAGCAAGGGGCCCATCTGTAATGGCAGCATGGACTACTGCACAATGCCCACGCCCCAATTAATATTAATGAGGTCTTATGCATAGCCAATTTATGACATTTGATTGACTCACCCAACCACCCTTCAACCTGTCTTATAAAGTGAAATAGATGGCAAAGAGGGTCTGATTTACATATGCATATGTTCTTAATATTAATTAGGCTAATGGATTTAAAGACTTGGAGATATTATGGGCACTGGGAAAGGGGAAACAAAACTACTGCTCACAACGGAGTCCCATGTCCCATCCCTGAACTTGAACAAAAGAAGTTGAACTAGGAAACAGGAGCAACTCAGACCCACGTTTCCTCCTTCTTTGCTTGTGTTCTGCAGGACTTTTAGTTTAAAAAAGAAACTATAACTCAGGCATAGTATTGTTTGTCGATTTTTCTCTCATTGAAACTGGGAAGGGCTAAACAGAGTACGGAGCAATTTATTCAACTGTGAGGCGGTAGCCACGGGCCAGACCTGTCCTGTCAGCTAGGGAGATGCTGTGGCTTCAGGAAGATACAGTCTCTCAGGAATACGTGTCAAGCGTAGGACAAGGGGTTATGTCAGGAGGAAGTGCGCCCAGGAACATCTGCTTGAGCAGGGTCACTAATGGAATTTATCCCCACGGCGGAGTGGCTGGAAGAAACCTTTTGATGTAACCTAATTAAGCCTGGAGAAAAGTGTCAAAACCTTGTGGATTATGTTGTTGAGGAATGAGGAAACATATTTGGGGTTCCTTTTTACCCCAAGCCATCCCGGGTAACTCAAGGGTGATGGGGTTTGACCCCCACATATGATGAAAATCATTTCTTTATTAGCTCCTCTACTTTGTGCTAAAAGAACACTGAAACTAGCTACCTAGAGGGTCTTGGATAGCAGGATAGCATGGGGTTATGGAGTTTGCTTCATTGCACCATAAATAGGAATTGCTGTAACTAGTAATGAAAACTACAATCTCAGTGATTATTCTATAGTACATATTACAAAAGTACATCACATATCCTATCTTATGCCAGCTCTGTAAAGTAGGAATTTGGATCTGCAGCTCAGAAATCCCTATTCCTGTTATTTGAACCCCAGAGAGATTACCAGCTGCCTGAGATCACACAGCTGGGAGTGAGGAGGCCAGGATTCACACCTAAGATGAGTGTGATGCAGAAGTGTCGTTTCTTTCCCTTGGTCTTCCAAGATCAGGGTCACTCCAGCTTACTATGGACTGAAAGTAGCTCAGAGTGGAGTCAATAAATACAGCAAAAGGTGCATGGGAAGAGGGATGCTTTGTGTGCTTCCTCTTAAGATAGCCAAAGGCATGGCTAATATCTTTACGCTCACATAAATAGCCTATCCTACAGTAGCAGTGATTATTTGTTCTGTGCTTCTAAATGAGCGAACTAAAGAAAGGAACTTTAATTGGCAGGTCAGTGAAATGCCTTAGAACAACAGACATTTATATTTAACATTTTTCAGCAAAAATTCTTTAAGGACTTACTGGACAAAAATTCTCCAGAGCTTCCTAGAATATATAGGCTACAATATGATATGCAATATGATTAGGAGGTGGGGACTTGTGGTCCAGCCAGGGTAAATCCAAGGTGGTACCTTCAGCACCAAGTAAGGAACAAAAGCCTCCAGGTGAGCTGTGGCCCTTGGAAACCTGGGGCTGGGAAGAGCTGAAGCTTAAAGCTCTGGTAACATTCCTTGGGAGTCCAAGCTAAGTGTGTGTGTGTGTGTGTGTGTGTGTGTCTGTGTGTGAGTGTGGCTGTGTGTGTGTGTGGCTGTGTGTGAGTGTGGCTGTGTGTGACTGTGGCTGTGTGTGAGTGTGGCTGTGTGG